>JAYJMJ010295794.1:0-10405 GCA_036873875.1 Laminaria ephemera
CCCCGGATCTGAGTTACGACTAGGGAGGGAGAAGGAGAAAGAAAAAGTGCGAAGATAATAGACGGGATGAGCAAAAACAAAATATATATATATATGTTGCTATTGTTCTGTACGAGTAAGCTTTTGTCGGATGTCTGTACTGCAGATTCTGCTTGTTTTGTCCGAGGTTGTGACTTTGTTGCTCATACTCGTATATACTCGTACAGTACTGTCAGTAGTGCCCATCGATCGCAGGATTCCGGCCGTCAGTACACAGCTCATACCGCCAGTACTTGCAGCAGTTTGGCCATCAGTACCGCAGTAGACCTGTACTCTCAGTTCTCGCACTACTGCTTCCACTGTACGAAGAACTCTTGAAAGCTATCAGGTGTATAAGTATTAGCTGGTGTGAATGATCACCAAAAGCAGCCACGACGAGTGCTATGAACCTGCGACCTGAGAAAGCATTGATGCCAATGCTTCTTTCCTAAATAAAGATACAGCAGCCCTTCACTGCTGCTTCTGCAGTCAAAACAAATAACGCAATTAGTTACTACCAATTTGTTCGTAAATATGATACTGTTTCGTAAAGACACATCAATATTTTACTGCTGCTGCAGTCAAAACACATCCGCAATCAATTACTACAGTACCACTTCGTCCGTAAATATAAGGAACTTTTATATATGAATTTTGAAGACTAGGGGATCATTTTTTTTCCGGACAGAGTGATACATTACACGAAGAGTTCAACAAAAACATCACCCGCAGCAACACAGCTGCAGCTTGCATTCGGTCCCAGTGGGTAACGTAGGTCTTACCTTTCTTCTGCTGTCCCTAGTGCTGCAAGGTGGCAGAGAGCCAGCCCCACCTCGGTGTTGTCGTGTTATCGTTCTAGATTATATGCCAAAGAGTCAACTGAATGAGCTGTTCAGCCGCTCGCCCGCAGCAACCGTCGTCTGTTCTCGTAGGAGGAAATAGGTGGAAATGCTATGTGCTGGTGTGCTGGCACGTAACCGTTTCCTGTCTGCTGTTGTTTGTTGGCATACCTGGTACCCACAACCTGGCGCATGGTACCTGGTGTGGTACCTTGTGAGTGCAGCTAGAGTGCAGTGCTTACCTCTGCCTGTATGCCCTGTGTGCACGCACGCCGATCCCGATTGTTGGATGGGAAAATGCTGTCTTCTTCGTTGCACGAAAGAAAGCTTCGAGTGCGGCAAAATTCATACGGACCACTCACACTTTCTACTTGTTCATTAAAAAAGAAAGCTTTCTTGGGCTAGTCGTAGCGACCACTCCACACACAAAATTGGTTTTGTTTACAGTCTTATTACCGGTGAGGGGACGGCGGGGGGGTTGTGAGTAGGTTTTATATCGTATTAGGGGTAGGGCTGCTGCGCGCATGGTGTTGGACCTAAGGAGATGACGAGGATCAAGTGGGTTTAAGCAGTTTTTTAGACCGCATAATGAATAGGATCTACTGCCTGTATGGTACGGGACCTAAAGAGATACCTGGTATTGTGTTTGTTTCGTTTTTATACCACAAGAACCGCCAACGCAGTAACTTCATGTAGTTAGGAGATTGATCACCAATTAGGGGTATCTGTCACGCTCCCCAGCTCCTCATTATCACCCTTCTAGTCACGAACACGCTCGACCTTGTATGATTCTGAACCCTCTGTGAAACCGCGCTCGTCTCATTGTCCACATTACCTCTTATACGACACTGCGGTGGACGCGCACTACTGCTGTGTACGAGGCAAAGAGGACCAGCCCTTAGCTTTGATGGACGGGTTAGGGTTAGGGTTGGGGTTCGAGTTACGGAACCGTCGACGCCAATGAGACGAGTACAACCCGTGGTCATCTGAGGGTATGAGGCCTCGTCCTCCTGTGCAAGCAGGCTGCTCTCCGTGTGTTACAACGACGTTGGTTTGGGGGGCGCTGAAAAGACGCTAGGACAGAGCCGACCGGGCCAGGACGAGAAGACAAGTAAGGCAGTACGTGACGGAGTCGTCCCACGCTGCACGACAAGAAGGCTCGGAGAACCTTCCGGGCACATGGGATCGCCGAGGTTCACGTAACGTCGGCAGACAACTCCTCCAGGGAGGTGGCTGGTCGACGGGGACTTGTGATTTTTATATCATCACCTTTACTTTTCAGCTGAATTCAAAGAGGTTTTACCCTCAGCGACCTTCTAGACCAGCCGTGGTCACAGGTGCCTTCCCTTCCCCCCCGTGTGTGTGTGTTCTTCACATTAAACTAACCTGTGCACCCATGTACATCCAGCACAACCAGTACCTGTGCCGATGCCTCCTAGAGAGACGAGCTCTGTCGTCACAAACTATACGACAGAAATACACATTGCAAATACAGCAAGGTGACTTGGCCGTTCAATGCCAACCGCAATGCATACGAGGGCGGAACATATGCAAGCCAGCACACCGGTCTACTTGCAAGGAAGAAAGACAAGAAGAAAAAGATAGAAGAAAGAACAAGAAGGAAAAAAGAAAAATGGAAAGAAAGAGGGAAAAAAAAACGCTGGGGGGAGGGAAGAGGTACCCATGAAGAAAACATTGAGTGAAACAAGACGTCACGACAAAAATGAAAACAAAGCAAAAACAGACACCCAGCAACTATTAATACCCACAAGCAGATGACGCCACCCAACCAACGTCAGGGGCAGCAACCATACTGGGTTCCGAATGCACCTACTGTGGGAATATGAGCATTCCTGCATGGTCTATCACCTGCTCACTACTGTTTCTGACGACAATGGGGCCCATACCACCATCATCGCCCCCGTACCCAATACCGGTACAAAACAAAGAAACGAACATAAAACAACATAGCAAGCAAAAACGGAGCAAAACCACAGCAACAAAGCAGATGTCACCACCCAGCTGACGTCAGGGCAACACCCAAACTGGGTTCCGAATGAAACTACTATAGGGTTAGCATTGCTGCCTGGTCTGTCCTCTACTTACGGTATCTACGACGGCGGTGTCCATACCGACATAATTTCCTTCATAACCCCCAAGGGCGCCCAAAAAGGAAACAGAAAAGGCAAAGGAAAAGGAAAATAATGAAAAAGGGGACGAAGAAAGGGACAAAAGGGATGAAAGGGAAAACCGGTTCAGCAAGAGCCAGCATACCGGCGGTGCTAGTACCGCAGTAGTATCGGCCGGCACTGCCCCCCCGAGGGGGTTTGAGCAGGCAGCAATCCACCAAATAAAACACGAGGTAGTCGCCGAAGTTTGAAGGCACGTCGAAAAGTTCTACCTGCTAGTCGGCCTGGTGCCTTGCTAACCTGTCTGCCGTCTCCTTCTTTGTTTCTTCAACCGCGGTTTCTCTACTCCCCCCCCCCCCCCTCCTTCGGCTTTGGGCGACACGCATGCATCCGGGCTGCGCGACGCTCCGAGCTCTTTTTGGCCTCCTGTACGTGCCACCTGGCCATAAACCGTTTGGCTGCTTCGAGGACCCCCCGGTACCACTTGCCCACCTTCCTTGCTGCCTGGACCCACAGTACGGTTTCAACTCCAAACTGCCGTGGGGAGTCTTACTTGGAGCCTTCGGTGGATCGAGAAACAGCGAGGTCGTCTCCCCAGGTTCTGAGTCAGTTGTTCGGTGGCCCACCTAGTCCCGGGTTTTCCCCACCGACTATCTGCGCAAACATCATCCGACTATGCAACCACCCCTTGTTTTGCCGTACCATCGCCCCCGCGAAGAAGAGCCGCCGTTTTCGGATGGTCGTGTCGATGCTCTCGCATTTCGTCTTCTTGAGGACCTTGGCGTACGAGAGGTTGGTATGGTCGGCACGACGCTGGAAGCCAAGGGCTCGCCGGATAGTGTTGGTAAGCAACAGAAAAAGGGGGTTGCTTTGCTTATTGCTTTTTTGGGTATTTAGTTGCTTGGTCAAGCTTGCTTATTTGCTTTTAAGCAAGTTTCGTGCTTAAGCAACTTTATTAAACGTTGCTTAGTTAAGCATGCTTATTTGATCATTTGCAGTGAAATAGAAGGCGTTTTCATGCCGGGAGTGGCTTAACTTAGCGCTCACAACACCTCAAGCCCCACGCATTCGCCAAGCACGCATCACACAACGTCCAGACCACAGACCACAGCAACTGGACCACACCGCAGTACGAGTGCCTTCGGCGTTCGGGTTTCTTCGTCCGTTCGCGCCATGAATGGCGCCGGGAGTGGTAGTGCCTCGGCGTCGAACGCGCCACCGGAGTCCGGAGTCACGACCCCCATACTCGAAGAGCAGGGTCCGATTTCTTGTGCATCTTCGGCATCGTCGATGGAAAACAACGAACCCGGTCGCCCCGGTGGCCAAGTGGTTAACCTCGAATACTACTTAGGTTGGAGTCAAGGGTTCGAATCTCGGTATGGAGATTTTTATTGCTAGAGACACCAACTGCCGAGAGCGCTTTATAGCGTGGGTAAGCACAATTCGACGTGAATCGACGAGGGAAGAAAGTGCTGAAATCTTCTCGCGAGAAAAATTGAGGCGCGTACCGTAGTGGGGAGGGGGGAGAAGAGCCTGCTTGGGGACCCCGGATCTGAGTAACGACTAGGGAGGGAGAAGGAAAAACAAAAGTGCCAAGACAATAGATGGGATGAGTAAAAATAAAATAAAATGTAGAGCTCACCCTCTCCCGAATAAGAAACCCCGCCTGGGTCGAGCCTGGGTCAGTATTTATGTTTCGTGTTATTACGGGGGACCATAGTAATCAGAACCCACGATCAATTCAAAAAATATATATATTCCACTATTTTTACTAACGATATTTGGTTCTGAATATTGTGTTGCCCCGTAATAGGCGTCCTGTACTGTTTTGCCGCTGTCTCCGCTGAAAAAAAGCAGCACCACGAGCAGGCAGCCGCCGTTCGCCTGGCCACTGCCGCTGAGGAGAGGGTGGGCTCGAATAATGATGAGACGTGCGAGACGTTACTGAAGAAGTGCGCGGAGGAGACGGAGAAGATCTACACGTGCTTGGTGAGAGGGTGCACAGCTTTTTATTCGTTTTTTTTTTTTCAGGCAAACGTGCTGCGTGATTGAGCATGAAAGTGAGATACCATTGTATTATTATTAGTATTATGTTTGCCATCCTCTAGTGTGTGGCGAGCTTCAACGTCGATCACTCGTAAACATGCCCTAAAAAAGAAGAAAACAAGCATCATAGAAGTTTGCACCGTAATATACCTGGCAGTAGTGTTTGTTCTGTAAAGGGAAAATGACATGTACCCTGGTATACACTTATCCAAAAAAGCGTGATGTAGGCTCTGATCGGCAGTGCCAAGAGCAAAAGCATTGTGTAACAAGACGAGTGCGCGTTGCAGCTGGAATCGAAGACCGCACGAGCATAAAGCACTACTGCCGTAGCTGTTAGGCTAGGAGCTATTAATAGAGCTGTTGCTGGGTGCTGGGCATGAAATGCTTATCATTGGCGTTGTTCTTCATTAACCCCTTCAGAATCGCACACACACGCGTCTTTTAGGATAAACGACTTGGAATTAGTGTACGATATTTTATGCCTCTGTGAAAGGGTTCATTACTGTAATACCTGGTACTGGTACCTGGTAACTATCGGCGGTTCGCGTATTTTTGGCTTGGTGATTGATGATCATGCTCTAATCGCTGTGTCGCTGTCGTCGATCGACCATCAAGTACAAAAAAGGCGCGATTGTTTCGATTGATGGAGGCGTTGTTTTTTCATTGTGACCAACACCACAAGCTGTTTAGAGCCGCCGGTGTTTAGTACCTCTGGTAAGGTGGCATATGTCGAAGGGAGACCACAAAACTGCAGTATACCAGGCATAGACTTGTCAAGAGTGCCCGAGCAATTGTTTTGAACAACACCTGCCCACCCGACCCCGTTGATTGATTGATTGATTGATCGATCGATTGGTTGATTGATTGATTTATTGATTGATTGATTGGTTGATTGATTGATGGATGCCAGGATACGGAACGAGAGGACATTGCGAAAGTGATGGAGCTTTACAGCGAGACGGCGAAGCTTAGAGCCCAAGCACGGGAGGAAGAGGAGCAGGTAGGTAATGCTGGAGCATAAGAGTGGTTACCTGCAGTGCGCTTGAGACGGGAGAATCGTGCTGCCCACGAGTTCTGCTCGTTTACTATCATCGCGCCGCACGTGACGCGTCGCGCCCACTCCGATACATATGCGACAGGGAGAATAATTGTGCTACCGGATTGCAGATACATACAGATATATGCCACTCTGGACGGAAATGTAAATACCATTGGGGTATTAATTACGAGCGAAGCTAGTTTCAAAGTTAAGATCGGCACTAAAAACAATAGGAACACCTTTCCACCCTCGCATGCCCGAATCTCCGTGATGCATGTCCCGCCCGACCTCCTGGGATCTCCCATCCATGAAGAAGAATAAATTATACCAGGTATCACTTTTGAGCTCCAACCATTTTGGGACGCACACACACCAACAAACGCCAAACGACAGCAAAGCAATTTAGTTTTCTTGTGTTGGGTTGGGGTTGGGTTGGGGTTGGGTTGGGGTTGGGTTGGGGTTGGGTCGACGACAGTTAAAAATATCCACCAGCGCGAGTTCCTAGCGAGAGCTACAGTATCTTATGAAAGTAAAACAGTCCTGGTATTCCGTCCAGAGTGGCATAGAGGTAAGCAACAGCTGTGCCTTTCGCGACCCCGCCGTTTTGCCCCTCATGGACAGCTGCTCCGGCCAGAAGACGGAGGCGGTGGCAGTAGCGGTGGCGGTGGTGGCGGTGGTGGTGATGACGGTGACGGTGTCGCGGGAAGAATGTTTGAGCCCGACAAAGCCGACGTGCGCCGCCTCATGTCCCGCTTGGAAACGACGGGACCGAACCCTATCGGAATCCTCAACGCACTCGAGGCAGAAGCTGCACGGGATAAGGAGGACGACGAGGAGGAGGAGGGCAGCCGCCTTCACGACCTCGCCCAGCAGAACCCCGACATATCTGTGATCGAGAAGACCACCTTGCGCGGCATGTCATTGGAGGGTCTGGTGCGCTTAAAGCGCGGACAGCAGGCTGCGGCCAACGCGAGACTTCGAAGCTTGCGGGACTTGCTTCGACTGTGCAGGGTAAGTCATTCCTATGGTTAGTACCACAAGTATATTACTCTATTTTTGTCTGCATACGTTTGTGGGACATGTAGGCGAATGTGGGAATGCCATTGATTCCGCCCCCCCGCCCCCCCCCGTCGTAAATGCCGCCATGTAAAACATATTCCGTGTTCTTTACGGTTTTGGTTCCAACTTTTTTCACGTTTTCGATAATCTGTGAACGAAGTAAAAACCCCGACATATGACAATGTCGGCGGCGTACATAAAGAGCTCGGGAAATTGAAAGTTGTTGGAACTTTCCCCCGGTTGGTTATACACAGTAGCCGAGGAACCATTCGTATTTGTAGTTCACGCACTCTACGATGGGTGTGTCCCCGATTTTTTCTTAAGCTCCTCACTTGAGGAGCTCTCTGTTTCACTCATATACTTAACTCTGAGAAAAAAATGGAGGTGCAACTCGATGGAAAATCCCATGCTGCCCTAGGTACGTATACAACGAAGAATAACGCAAATAGACTTGACCGGCACCGCGTAATTGTTGTGTGTAAACGCGATCGGTTGTTTGGGCACGAGATTGCGCAGTCAGTCGAGGCAGTCGTGATTGTTGTTTCCCGGTATCAATGAACGTTTTGCGAGCGAATTCGAGTTTCTAATCTACACCGCGCCTAGAAATACTAGAAATAGGGACCCCTTTCGACATGGGTGAATCCTGGTTTTATATACCAGTAGGTTTTGTGTGCGCCGCCGACCGAAATTCATCTATACGACTCTCCAAATTATCAACCAACGCACACAAATTAACGATAGTGTCATGAGTAGGTCGGTATGTTCTTTCACTTTTATCCTTTAAAAAAAAAAAGGGTTGTTTCGTCGCCTGGTCAGATTTGATTGGTGAAGCATAATAAGTGAAGGTGACCCTTTCAGATTTGATTGGATGTAGCGTTGGTAAGGAGTTGTCAGAGTTATTCATAAGGGGAGGTATATTATTGGTCTACCTTTTCGTTAGGCATTGTGGTCGAATTCGTATTTCCTTCCTTTTCTTAAGTCATAAGATTATGAATGTCCTTTGTATGTTGACGGTATGACTGGAACAAGCGCCACACATTGTCAGATGGTAAATGGAATAATATTAATAGTTACAATTTTTCCTGCTGCGCGAGTTCCTAACGACAGCTACGAGTATACCATGTGTTCTATTTATACTTCTAAGTATTGATACAGGAACTGTCTCCTTCCCCCACCCCCTCCTTCGACAGGTCCAGATCTGAAGCAGATACACATCTACCCCCTCCCCCGCTCTCTATGTCTTCCCGAATTGCTGATATTTTGTTCACCAGGCACGCGTGAACGTTTTACAAGCTGCGACCCGCGAAGCCCGCGCCGACGTGCGCAAGATGTGGGCTGACGCGCGCGAAGGATGGGCAGTTAATCGTCCACCTCAAGAAAATGTAAGAAAGCACCCAAAAAGTAAATGACAACGACAACAACAACAAAATGCAACAATCGAAGTATACCGTACGCTCGTCATGGTTGTCAGTGATTTTTGTTGTGTTTATGGTTTTGTTTCTGTTCGGTTTTTACGTTTCAGCACGGCAAAGTGTCGACAAGATAAGCGCGAGACAGCAGAACGCAAAAAAACGTATCCCGTCATTCACCCCCTGTCTGTGCACGCGCACGTGATGTTTGTGGTGATGCAATAATATTATTTGTTAAGAGCAAGCTGTCCACGACGAGACAGACCTAAACGAGTTCCATAAATTTCGTGTGTTTTGTCTTGTTGTGTCGACGCGCGGTTGTATATGCTGTACATCACGCCTGACAACCTCCCCCCTTCGTCCCCCTCCCTCCCTCAAGCCTGTATATGATGAATTACCATGCGTGAACTGTTCAGCACACCACCGGCATCATGGCGCAAAACGAAACATAAACTTCCTGTGCGTGCCTGTTGAAACTCCGCCCTTCCCCCCCGAATCTGTATGTAGCTTCTCGTCGCTAACGATTTTTCAACTCACCACATCCATGAGTTTGACGACGCCGAAAGACGAGAATAATAAGTTACCTGTTCGCGTGTGATGCTACCCCCCCCTCCCGTGTCCCTCCTGCCCTCCCCCGATCCTGTGATTGACGACAGTTCGTGACTTTTTCAGCAAGCATAAACCGCGACCTGTTCGCGTGTGTTGTAGTCCCTGTGCCCCCAGCCCCACCGCCGCCCGCCCGCCCGCCCCCCTCCCTCCTCCAAGCTCTGTAATTTAATTGTCATATTCTCAGTCCACTCCGGCCATGGGTTCGACCATGATGCAACAACAAAAATGGTTTCCTTTTTGTGCGTGTGGTTTTGCCCCCTACCTCATTCCCCCTTCACACACACACACACCCTGCCCGAAGCTGTTAATGCCTTCTGTTTATCACTGTTGAGCCCAGCATGGCCTTGAGTTCGACCACGACGCGCAAAAAACTTAAAAAGTGTAACTTGTTAGGGTGATTCGATTACCTTTCATCAAGCGAACCAGTGCGGTTAGGTACTCGTAGCACCATCGTTTTTGCCTACGTAATTATCATGCTGGGCACGTGGGCTAGATGTGTAAACCCGAATTGGGCGGGGGGCGAGATCTGACAAGTTTTGTATTCGGCCGGGAGTCCTGTGTCTCGCTTTTGTTCTACCACAAGTGAACTGGATGAATGACCCCCTCATCGCCTTTATTGCGGCCGATCGTGTTGGAGCCGCAGCGTTTGCTCTGCCTCGTGTTTGATAAAACCCTCGAACCGAAAGAATGAAAGAAACTTTCGCTCATCGTTTCCGATAATGACAAAACTAACCCCGGTTTGCACGTTGGATGAGCTCTGTGCTGCCTGCGTGCCTGGTATTGCCCTGCCTCTTTCCTTTCCATAAGACAACATGGGTTTGAGGGATGACTACCCCCCAACCCCACATAACCCCCTCCCCCCCAACCAACTCATCCACCTCCCATCCCACCCCCCAAACCGCACACACAAGACGCACGTTAAAGGTGAGGTGCTCAAAGAACGCTCTGAGGCTCCTCGCTCGAGAAGATCTATATCCCACCTATAAAATGGCTCTGGAAAACAATTAAAGGGCCACGCGATTGACAATCCTATGCCCATAGGGGTATGACGAATACTGGTGTACCAGGGTATGGCACGACTGCTATTCCACCGATACTATTATTAAGTGGTTCCTCGGTTGAGGAGCCCAATCAGTCAAAACTTAATGGCCAAAACGTGGTACTTTATGGTAGTACGCGTCGTAACACCCCTACCCCACACCCCCCCCCAACCAACCCACCCACCTACCCACCTCCCGCCTTACCTCCCTAACCCCC
>JAYJMJ010295805.1:0-26495 GCA_036873875.1 Laminaria ephemera
TAACAGAAGCGCTAGTCCAGACGGTCACGACATAGCAGTAGCAGTACCCTCTCGAACACCAATCGCCAGTCGTCGTGTCTTGCGATACTGAAGTCTGAGGCCCACGCGTAGTCTCACGCACGCCCGGGCTGCTGCAACTCATCATGGAGTGGAGACGGGCTGTCGTGTCGTTTTGGGATTAGGTCTTCTTAATTTTTGGTTTTTGTTCCTTGCTACTCGTTTACTCGTGGAATGTCAATGCGTGGGGAGCATGAGAGGAAGGGAGCCGGCTGTGATGATGGCACTCGGGCTCTGACTAGGCAGATGAGGGAAGGCACTCAAGCGCTGGCTGCGGAGGTCGCTCGGCGTTGCCGCAACGTCTTGCGCGCATTCGCTTTGTTTGTTGTTCCGACGCTTCAAAAAGAAGTCTGTATTTTTCTGGCCATTTCCATACTAAAACCACACACTCATGTACGGGCACCGCATATACTACTGATACGACCCGTACTACTCTGTACATATAAAAGCTTCCGCTGTTGTTGCTGCTGCGGTTCCTACAACATAAAACGCAGGCCGAAGGGGGTTTTCCTCTAATCTTCTGCGCTATTGTGCGGCGGTCGTGGTTCGGCGCCTCCGGAGTTGTCGCCGCAGCGCGAGGTCTTACTGCTCTCACTCACACACTCGCCACCCCAACAACAACAACAGCTCATCGCACCTCAAAACGTCCCGGAATATTATTGCACACGACTGGCCCCCCAATCGGTGTATTTTCCGAGAAGATTTGGAAATACTTCAATTCTCAAAAAGCCATCCGGAGGAACTTCTTTTCAAACTACCGAGGGACATCCACTTAGCAATTTTTGGCTGGCGCAAACAAAACAACAGAGAAAAAAGATAACAGAGAAAACTATGAGCCGTAGGATACCCAGGAAGGTTCTGCAAAGAACTCTAAGAAAATAAAGAAAGCGAATAATATTTCTTGCGGCAATTACGGGCTGACGATGGCTTGAGCGTTGAGAGTATATGCCGAGGGAAGCAACGACATGGGGAGGACAAACAAAAGTAAGTCTATATATCCCGTTCTTTGCTGATTTCCAGACGACGGTTCATGCAAGGTGTCTGCATCTTACGCCTCTCAGACACTTGCTACGATTGAAGTACATATTAATAGCACGTTTTGGCTGAAACGGTTCCTGAATAACGGAGCTCCTTAACCCGTAATCGTCGGACTTTCGCTAATTGACTCGGGAAGTTTCCGTTGTATACCTAGGCCATGGAATTGTTTATCGGGTAGCGCTCTTATTTTTCCCGAAATCATTTTGGGTGAGGTATAGAGCTCCTCAAGTGAGGAGATGAAGAAAACAAATGGTACGCTTCTTCTACCGAATCATGTGTCCTCAGTTCAACATGTAGATTGACTATTTCAGTACCCAGGGGGCAGTCATCGACAACTTAGTTCATGGTTTGCATCTGTAATATGAACGGCCGAATATAACGCAGGGTGAAAAAATAAGCGTCGATCACTCTACGGGTAGAACTTGCAGCTGACGTATTTGAAGCATTTTCCCAAAACAAACAATATTCGAGGTTTCTGCGGCTTACGCCGCCCCGCTCAAGAAGCGAAGTATCTCACCGGCTTTCTACGGTATCCGACGGAACCCCACAGAATTTCCACCGTATATCACGGTATCCCACCAAACGCTCACTACTGTATCATGATGTATTTCATGGTATCCCATTCACGTCTGACGTATTTTTCGGTAACCCACGGGTATACCACGGCATCCCACGGTGTATGGGATAGATTACCCACTCCTTCGTAGTACTCCACGGTATCCCATTGTGGTTTGACGCGGTATCCACGGTGTCACACAGAATCCCCATTGTTATCTCAATGTATCCCACGCTATCCCGACCAGGCACTTCTTCATATCTCATCGACTTGCCACAGCACCCAACTGACTCCCCACCCTAATAAACTATATGTTTATGCTACCGTGATGCATACGACACCTAGGTACCTGGTACTTACTGCACTTTCTACAATATTCTACCGTATCCCACAGTTTTACCACGGTATCCCACGGTTTAGACGGTAGCAGGTTATTGACGTACCACGGTATTTCACGGTACCCCCAAGAATAACATCAGTATTCCACGGTGTATATGATACCACCTGGTACTGGACTTTTTGCCTTACCACATGGTACTCAACCAACTCACCACGGTGTATTCCGTACCAGATACCAGTTACGGGACCTACCACCGTATCCCACGGTGTATGCGGTGTATCACCGAAATCCCGTCTTACCCTACCGAGGTTTTTAAAATTGCCACGCTAACCCACGGTGTCCCACCAATTGCCCGCTCAGTGTTGATGTATCACACAGAATCTCACCGAGTTCCCCTTTCACCCAACGGTATCCCATCGACTTACTACGGCATCCCTCTGACTACGCACACTATCCCATTAGTGTGCAACTAATGCGCTAATGTCGCTGCTGTTGCTGTTCTTAGGTAGGGTAAGAGAATATACTCTACTACTGCAGTTGTACCCGCCTTCGTTTTGGATGCTTCGTCTCTGCCCTTTCCGGCGCCCCACGATAAATAAATGGCTACTCTTAAAAATTTCGTCCCGCAGCACGCCGCGACCAGAAAATTCATAAACACGGTAGGACGAGATATATACCTACACACACGTATATACAAAGTCGGCGTCCCCGATGGTCTAGTGGGTTAGCCGCGTAACCACCAAGGTCAATGTCACGAGTTCGAGCCCCCCCGAGTGCATACTCGTACTCGTAGGGACGTTTTCTTGTGCTAAAAATTGACTTGCGGAAAGCGCGAGAGCGTGATTTTAGCAAAATTCGATGAAAATCGACGAACGCTGGGAATGCTGAACCCTCTGCGCCATAAAAATGAAGGCACGTACCGGGGGGGAGAAGGGACGACACCTGTGACCACGGCTTGTCCAGAAGCTGGAAAGTAAAAAACGTGAGAAAAAAAATATATATATATATACACTTCCTCCACGTGCAGTTTCAAAAAAATGACCGTAGGCGTTCGAGAAACATCCCAAAGCCAGCATGCTTACCACACGGTCCTAACAAACGCATCTACAACGTACAGCCTACCGACCGCCACACACCCCGAAACAAAGCTCGATTTCCGTTCACCCCGCCATGCAGTTGGGAACCTCATACCATGGCACTGGTACCAATTAGGTATCCGATAAATAGAGAATATTTACATGGTTCACACCAATGCTTCGTCACATGTGTCAACGGGAAAAAAGAACTATGTACGGACCAGGCGCAATTAGAGCCTAGCGTCATGTGCGAGTCTTTAGGCACAAAACATGTACCGTTATTTGGATGGCACGTACAGTTGTCGCATTGTTATTTATTTTCAGATGTTCCGACATCTATCACTACCATACGAAGGTGGCGTCGTTATATAGGAATAGTCTATCCACAAACATATGCTACGCGTTTCTTCATGGGGAAAAATCCCCCTCCGGCATCACCGATTCCCTCGACAAGGCCAACTTCAACGGGCCAGTCAAGGCCAAGGCCGACCGACCTCTTCACGCTAAGGGAGAGCGTATGCGGTAACTCTAGCACGCTGTTTCTTGACAACCCGGAGGTCGACCCCGTCACAATAGTGGACCGAACCACTAGCCAACGTAAGTGCTTGTACGCCGTCAGCACGACCGTGGCGAATGATCAAAGCTCAACTTCCAATTTCGGTGCATTTCTCATTGCTGAAACGTTTTGTTCTTGCTCGCTTTAGCCGCATGAAATTCACCACGACCATTTATCGGAGCCTGATATTGATCGAGAAAAGAAAAGTGTGTCAAACATTGTGCGTTAAGAACCAATACAATACACCATCTGGCGGACAATCAGTCAGATTTTCAGAGGCCTTGCTAGACAACTCTCCAGTCATTAGGACCACATATATGTCATTGTAGGATTTCCCACAACGCTACTCCTACTACCGGCGCAAACTGTTTGTTCCTGAGCCCCCTCCCCGATCATACAGTTTGGGTATAGAGGCATTTTGTCGGTCGGGAGGTAGCGTTGTCACCCTTTCCAGTAAAATGCTGGTTGTGTGCTGTTATAGTTCCATCTTGGCCCAGTATGCTGTATTTCCAATGCCGGATGAATAGTGATCATCGCAGCAGAAGTACTAGTTGCTTTGCTCTAGCTCGCTTGGATGTCCTCGTCAGGCGTGTCGTTCAGGTTTCGCTCGCAAAACGCCGGACCAAAAACACACAGCGGAACATCGATTTTTCAGTGAGATGAGAAGTTCGTGTATTTGTCCTGTGGCTGCTGCTGCTGGGCCTGTGTCGGCACCGACGTACCTGTTTGGTGTAACGCTCGCCGTCGTCGCGCAAACGTTGGTTGATGCATCAGGCAATGTTGCACGTCTGAGATAGATAATCACAAATGGGCACTTTGCTTACTATAATGGGTCCCGGTGATTGATCAGTGTATCATCTTTTTGCACGTTTCCACCCTAGGCCAAACGAAACAGCGTTCAGAATAACAGACTTTCGCCAGCAACAGCCCGGTTCTTGGCTAGCAACCACCCCGAAGTTGATCCTCCAAAATTCCATGGAAACTTTAATTTCAAATTCGTCTGACATTATCCAACAACACTGACTAAATTGGCAGCTGGGAAACTATTGTGTGTCGACGCTTGCACGAAACATAATACACCTCTTGTCTAGCTCATAATCATGTTTGTGACGCACGCTGTCCGAAATACATGAGTTATGTTCAAGTATACTGGTGCCAAGCATTTCTTGCCATCTACCAGGTATGGCGGAATGTATGTGTCGGATATAGTCTTGTTTGTTGTCGGAATCGAGGAGTCCCCCCTGGTGCATCCGCCGGTCATGTTGGTGTAGTCGAAGTTCTCATAACCAACCGCCATACCGTTGAGGGAGGGGCACATGTACCTCGTGCAGTTTCTGTCTGTTGTAGTTCTGGTGGCGCTCGTCAGGGTATGTCTGGGGCTTGTCGTCATGGTGGATGTGTTCGTCCTTTTATCGCAACGTAACGTTTCAGATCAATAATGTGGACATTGAAAGGCTATTGCGGCATTGCCTGTATGTGGAGTTATGTGCCTTCCGCCTCGACGGCGTGGTATATCGCGTCGCGGCTCTGTATACACAAAGCGGAGTCCCATAAGGAGGCAGCCCCAAAGAGCATGGCAGGGGAACGAAGCAGTGAATAACAACCAAGAGAGGAAGAATGGTACATATACCGTGAGAGTCTGTCTAACAATTTTAACGATGACCGCAAGGACCGTCCTAATGTGTGTATTCATCACAAGCATACCACCGCACCATAATCAACCCATCTGGTCAACTCATCGCTAATGACTCAATCGTTTGACGGTACCCACGCGTGACTATAACTCGCATTTGATAGCGGGCGACGTCCGTGTCAACTGTCAGTTAAGCTAAAATTCGAAATGTTCTAGACATCCACTGCTACCGGTTTCCGAGAAAATATGGACTTCGATCCGGATGGAGAGATCTAAACATGGCCAATGCGGTTTTTTAATCACATTCACTAGGTTGAAACCTTCCTCGACAAGTTGCCGTTCGCCCCTGTGTGGTATAGTGATTAGACCCCAAAAAACCTCTACGGCCGAGGTCACTGCTTTAAATACCTCGATGGGATTAATTTCTATGAACGAAATCCCCTACAAATAGCGCCTGACCTGTATTTCGGATGAGATTCTACGTTCGTCGGTGGCGGAAACCAGTACCGTGCTCTTGTCACGAACCAAATATAGCTACATGTCGTATCCGGTAGGGGTTGGAGGAGCCCGCTTTGTGACCCCGGATCTGAGTTGCGAGAAGGCAATGAGAAGACCAATGAAGGGCGAAAATATGACACTGACGACAGACCACAGACGACCGAGGCTATGATAGAGGGGGTGTTGCTCATTTTACCGCCGAGAATAGACAGCTCCAGCAAATGGGACAGTGCTTTCTCCAAAACGTGCCAACCGATTGCTGGTTGCGGCACTGTAACCGACAATTCCACGGTAGGGCTTATCGCGAAGTCGAAAATCACACAACATGTAGCCACTCGCGCTATGGCGGCTCTGAGCGAATGCAAAATCGCGCCCAACACGTAACGCCCTTAATGTAGCTTTATTAACACGCACGTTAACACAGAGGCACATACAAACACAACC
Source organism: Laminaria ephemera (assembly GCA_036873875.1). NCBI lineage: Eukaryota > Phaeophyceae > Laminariales > Laminariaceae > Laminaria > Laminaria ephemera. The sequence continues at coordinate 6,199 of JAYJMJ010295805.1, forward strand.
TTCACCCTGGCAAGTTCGTCCGTACGACGTCGGCCTATTGTTAGTGGAATACTGATGTGTGGTGAGTTTTCCACGGTTGAACAAAATTCCGAGTTGAGGCTATTCTTCAACGGCAACGCCACTAGAAGCTCCTAAGTGCAGTCGCTGTAGTTTTTTCCTGAATCGGGTTCTTAGCTTAGAAATTATTCGACCTTGTTGCCGATACGTTCTCTTACCGGTATATGTATAATGGCTGAATTGTGTAGCACCATTGCGGTATTATCACGCCCAGACTCGGATATAAATAGCAACAATAAACGAAAGCCAACCCGAGAATGACCTTGTTCGTCTGGCTACCCAACAACTTTGTTGCACCGAGCATCGCATCACAATTGCGGCAATAGCGCAACTTCGATCTTGTTCGACGTGTAGCCATCACGTATTTTAAGAGTGCTCGAACGAAACGATGGTCGTTGTATGCACCACACACGGGTGCTACGATACCGGTGGCGCCCTTTGGTCAAAAACAAAATAAGGAGGCATGCTACCGAAGGGATCCATCATTGTTTCCATGATGCTCTTGGCCTGCGACGCTCTATATCTCGCCCAAAAACGTTTGGTGTAAACAAAAACAGGGCGCATGATACCGAAGGGATCCAGCATTGGTTCCTTGATGCTCTTGGCTTGCGACGCTCTATATCTCACCCAAAGATGTATTTACAGAAAAACAATTGTTCGACCCGATGAGCAACCCCACGACGTAGGTAGACAACGAAACACCGCGAAAAGGAATACCATGTATAAATGTACTCCGACGATTCAAGGTTAAGGAGACCCATCATTCTGAATCGTTTTTGTCCAGAACGTCCTATTTCTATCGTAGCACGAGTCTCAGACGGACGGGGATCGTCAGACGAAGAACTGTAGGATCTACACGCTTTGGCAATAGCTTTCCCTGCATACCCAGGCTATTGGATTTTTGATCAGTCAATACTTTCCGAATTTGTCGAAACCACTACATGCTGTCGGCACAGGGTTCTTGGATGACGAGTTGCAAAACGACAGGGTGTACCCGCATACATACCTGCTCGTCCTCTTTTTCCTGTAGAATCCGTGCTGTGGTTTCGCCAAGGACGTTTGCTTTTTCATGTTGAAGAAACGCAGCAAATACGACTACACGTAAGTAATACGACTACACGTAAGTTTCCGGCAAAAACGTTCGAGTGATTGGTCTCCACCAAAATAGGAGTGTCGTAGAATCGAGTACTTCCGTGGATAAAGTCAAAGCTACGTCATAACTTGTATGCGACGACAGATGTAGCAATTTCCGAACCCAATACAAGGGAGTGATGGGGCTCCGCAACAGACGGTGAAGCTGTCTACTTTAGTTGGAATTGTATAGCACGTATTTTACACTTTCAATATTTTTCGATACCTGATTTAGCTGTGAGATTGCTCATCACTTTACCTGTACAAGTTTGGTTAAAGGCTGGTTTGTGGATGCGTGCTGGTTTGTGGGTGCGTGGTAGAGTTCCTTAGGTTAGACGGTTCAGAAACAACATGGTTCATATCTATCGTAGCATGCGCCACAAACAATTACCATTACCATTATCGATATTCTTCATACATGTGTTTTCAAGGCCTCGACTCCATAGGCCCGTCTACGGGAGTTCGGTTCATTGTCGGAAGCTACGGCAAGGGGTTCTTATTTCTGGCCTCGTTAATCATCGGCCCAGAGCCACTCGCGTCAGTGGCTTGCTGTGTGCTTTTCGGTGTCGCGATATCAACCATCAAGGAACGTTTTGTTACGCTACATTAACTAATCCCCTATATTAGTGAGTTTCTGAGCCACGAGCGCAAGTAGCGTAAACTCAATATTGATATGCGGGGTATCCCCTTGACCGTACAAGTTTGGTCAACGGGACCGGCGTTTAATCGGAGATAGCTTTGAAATTGGTTGCAGCGCCTAACATGAAGCGCGTGTATGCCTCGGCCAGATAATGACATTTATTCGTGTATTTGGGTGCAAACCAGCCATTTTTATTAGTAACTAACAACGTGATTCCGCATTGTCGCTGAAAGTCGAATCTGCTTCAATTTTCCTCCTCCACTGGTTCCGCCGAAATGGTTTCGACACGATAAAAACACCATTCTCCGTCGTTGATAATGCATACCTGGTGCTCCGCAGGGGAACCCCCCCCAGGAAAGTAAAGAGCGGTAGGCCAATAGTCTCAATACGACGCGAAGAAACATATAAGCGACACTATTGTCCTGGTTTCATCTACATACTCCTTCGCTAACGGATCTTTCAGAGTTGAACAACCACTCAGCAAGGGTCCCTCAGTGAGGCGGTGGTTCGCCAGGGCACTATGACTTTGTTATTTGGGGGCAACAATTTAGCAAAGATCCCTCAATGAGGCGTTGGTGCGCCAGAGCAAGATTACTTCGTTTTTTGGGTGGGACTGTCTAATACACAATTTGTTAGAAGTGGAACCCCCCCCCGACGCCTCTAGCGATTTAGATCGCCTTGTATCTTGATGCCGCCTTACTCAGACCGTTTTCTGGGGGCACTGTTGATGCGCCATCGAACTGTGTTATGATAGAGGTAGCACTCTTTGGCGTTTTAGTTCTGAATGACGGGGCTCCTTAACCCTAACTTGTCAGGATGGCGTTCAATTCTTGTTTTGCACTACGTTTTATTGTGTACCTAGGCCATGGGTTGCTTGATGGGGTTGCACTTTTAGTTTGCTCAAAAATCAGTTTGTGGGTGAAGTACAGAGCTCCTCAAGTGAGGACCCTCAGAAATAATCTGGCGCAACTCTCTCGTAGAATGTGTCCCTGAAAGAGCGAAGAACTGCAACCTGTTGTGAAGACTCCCTGCCAATCTTTTCGATATCGCAGTTGTAGTACTTGCATTGACGACGGGGCCAACATCAATTTAAGGGGAGACATCCATCTTGTTTGCCGATGTTTCGTCACTCACGCGCGTGGATCAGTACATCTTTCACATGCATGGTAAGAACTTGACACGTATTTTTGGCAACATAAAAAACTGTTACGATGTTTATCTCGACACTGAAAAGCAGGAAGACAGTCACTCGAGCGTGTGTCTCTCAGCCGTGGACAACGTAGACACTAAGAAAAATACCCTTGCAGTAATCTTGGTAACCCATGGTGACGTGTGTCAGCCAGAATACGTGCGGACAACGAGCGAGATTAGTAGAAATGGTGCGGTATATTAGATTTTAATAGATACAGGATACCTGGTAGATTTTTTCCAGCATTGCCGGATACTACTTATGCGGTCGTCCCGGTGGTCAAGTGGTTAAACTCGAACACTGCTAAGGTTGGAGTCAGGGGTTCAAATCTGGGTTGGGAGATTTTTGTTTCTGAAGACACCAACTACCGAGAGCGATATATAGCGTGGGTAAGCACACTTCGACGCGAGTTGACGAGGGAAGAAATTGCTGAATTCTTCCCGCAATGAAAAAGAAGGCGCGTACCGTAGAGTGTGGGGGGAAGAAGAGCCTGCTAAGTGGTCCAGGATCTGAGTGACCACTAGGGATGGAGAAGGAGAAAGAAAAAGTACGATGATAATAGATGGGATGAGCAAAACAAAATACTACATTTCCAAGCTCATTTAACCATGCTCAACCCGACGGTGCACAGCCAAGGTGAGTGTTCGAAAAAGTGTTCATGCATGGCCACTAACGTTTGTAATGGCATCGGAGGGGGGAACTGATCACGGCCATGAAAGTGGGCAACAACGATATGAAGGATAGGAAGCGACCCACCACCTCGCTAATATTGGTTTGGAGTTTCTGTTACGGAGATAGTTGACAACACCTTCATTTGTACTGTTGGGATGTTGGGGACCTTACAAAAATGGGGACAAGCGAGGAAGTGATAAATTGTGCGAGTTGCCCAACGATGCAATCTGGAAGTGATAACATGTGACAAGATCAACCCGGTTTTTTTGTAACGGCATTTTTGTTGTGCTAAACGTACGGTATATCGCAATTTACTTTTTTCCGGCTTCTTTATTGTGATAAGCGTTCGGGGTATCAACGATTCAGATAGTAACGACTTCTTGCTCGTGCTGGATGTACGGGATATCCGCAATCCAGTTTGTGCCGGCTTCTGTGCTGTGCTGGATGCACGGTATATCGGCACTGCAGTTTAAAGCGTCTTCTTGATATTGCTGTATGTACGGGATGTTTGGGTCTCTCTCATGGACAGCTGACCGCCAGTATGCTGAAAATAAAACCCTGTGTTGTGAACGTTTCTCAGCTTTTCCCTGACCTGATATACCGGTATGTTTTTCGTGTTTCCTCGATTTTAGGTCCACCTCTCAGCCCGCAATTTATCCGTTGTGCTTGATCGCGATCTCCAACACCGGTGTCACGGCACCCCTCCCTGCTGGCGAATCTACGCATATCATCGTCATACGTTCGAATTTCTTCCCCCCTTTTTTCAAGTTACCGTACAAGCTGTAATCGCTTACGGTCGGTTAAGTATTGGACGTGGCACTGAAACTAATGTTCACGTTGAGAACCGGCTGAGTATTGAAACATGTAGCGCTTACCCGGTAGTGCTGACGTAGTACTCTTGCATGGTAAAATGTGTACAGTAGTTGTTATATAGCACAACGAAACGTTCATGCTCTGCCTTAGAAGATGGTTCGATGCGATCGTAAAGGAGTTCCATTGAGACACCGCGGCATATTATGGAAACATTTAGAAACGCCGCGGCATTCCCGTGCAGCACCCGCCGACACACCGTGAAACTTTCCATGGGACCAAGTCTGACCCCGCGGGATCTCCCGTGACACTGCGGTATGCGAGGTGAGATTCGTCATGTTCCCACGGGATTAATCGTCAAAGCTGTGCAGGAGAGTTTCATGCCGGCTCCTGCGGAGGGCTATTGTCAATGATTCACTGGCCAAATGGAGTCAGGGTCCTAGTGAGATCAGGTCCGAGGTTGGATCAGGTCCGAGTGGGATCAGGTACGCTAAGAGAAGCGTGCTGAGCGCCTGGTTTTTTTGCGGGTTTTATACAGGGAATATTTCTACAACCTTGCTCGTCTACAATATAGATTAATCTACTTGTGACACTGTCTCGAAGCGTGGAGTGTCCCGAGCACCAGCAGAAGTGAGGACAAACAATGGAATAAAACAGAAATCCATGATTGACAATTCCAGTCATGGTCTTTATTCGTCCCTACAAAGTCAATGGCAGGTGACGACGACACATTCATACAAATGCCGTTGACCCTGTTCCTGGAAAAGGCACATATCGATGTCCGGGGGAGTGTTCTACAGCAAACAAAATCCAAGGTAAAGCCATCGAAATATCCCGCTTCCTGTACGGTTTAAGCGTATATAAAGTATTGCGATTATCGTCTCCACGGTGCAGAGCTGGAAACCAGTTATATCGCAGCCGCTGGTTAACGGTGAAATTTAATTTGGACTGTTAATGCTCAAAACAAGCTACTGGTAGTTGAGTAGACTGTATGTTGCTCGCACAGAAAAGCAGCATGATGCACAGAGTAGAAAACAATTATAGCAACTGGTGCCCATCTATGAACGGCGTGGAATCAAATACCCCGTATGTTCAGAATAATCAGCAATCCGTTATAAACGGAATAGCCGACATTACACGCTCTCTCTCCATCTGTTTATGACGGTTCGAACCTCGCGCGTTTGGTCACTTTCTCCACTGTCTCCATACTTTCAGGAGCCCGTAACACCCGAGTAGCACCAAGCCAGCTTTGAGCGAAGACCGCCCTCAGAGAACCTCAACACCAAGAAGAGGATCAATATGGATCTGTTCATCTGCTTCATGGTGTTGTTCGCTGCCTTCAGCGCCGTGATCAGTGTCCCCCCCCTACGTCATGAAAAGAGTGAGTAGTCAACCAAGCAGTCCTTCTTTCATTGATTTCGACCCCGACACGAATAATTTAGTGGGAAAATCGGACCGAAAATGGGGTTTGATTGGAGTAACCGGCAACCTACTTGGATGCAACAGGACAGCTCCTTCGTGTATTTATTATCACCCAATCACTCATATGGTAGGTTGATATTGCGATTGATATATATCTCTGGTACACATGATGACGCCTCCGCAATGTGAACAGTCCTGAAAGACGATATCGGTCCGCTTGAAAGAACGTCATATTATATACTTCGGTGATTGGACGTGTTGGCTCTTTCTGGGTGACTGAAACGTTTCAGAAACATAACATTTGAATGTTTCAAAGTTCTTTCTTGTAGGAGTATCAGAGTAAACAACAGTACCCGTGACGAGGGGGGGGGTGGTACTCATATGTTTCTGGCCTTCGTAATTCGACCTTTGCACGAAAACCTCATTACCCCGGTGTGTGCTGATCTACCCCGTTTAGAACACATTATCAATGAATGGCAGTACAAATAGATGTATGGCGAAGACGGAAGATAGTGAGTTTCGTGTCGACAGGAACACGACCCCATAGCAATTGAGGTACAAAAATACACGTTCAGATCTCAACGTCTCGAAGTTGACCCATACATTATTGCTAATATATAGCGAGTTTGTATTCTAACCGCATGAAGAAATTCTGTATTCTGAACGAGGTACTTGCGTGACCTTCTTTAGCAGCGACGACCACACTTTAATCGATAATGCGCAACGCTTTGGACCCAAGCGCTCAAGGTCCTTTGTTAGCCTTCAGCGGTCGAACGCTTCTGCCTAAAATGATCACGATGATACACGCTGTGCGTGGTGTAGCTTTGACAAGATCGAATCAATAGCTCAATAACGTCACATGTTGGTCATGGAGAAAACCTATCCTTGCTATTTATCGCCGGAAACTCAAGAGTCATCATTCGAATTGGTTTCAACATGAAATGGCAGATGTCCCAAGCACAAAGACGGAGCGGATGTTACAAGAAACAAACAAACGGCGACCAGGCACGGCTCGCTACAAAACGATGTTTTGGTTACATCACCTGATGTGTGCTAGACACACGATCATGCTTAAACCGCGTTATTGAGGTCAATTTCTGGGAACCTCTACCGAACATCGCCCCGGTGATCAAGTGGTCAACCTCGAACACTACTAAGGTTGGAGTCAGTGGTTCGAATCTCGGTAGGGAGATTTATTTTTCTGAGATACCAACTGCCGAGAGCGCTTATCGCGTGGGTAAGCACAATTCGACGAGAGTCGACGAGGGAAGAAAGTGCTGAATAATACTCGCGATTCAAATGAAGGCGCGTATCTTAGTGGGGAGGGGGGAGAAGAGCCTTCTATGTGACCCCGGATCTGAGCTACGACTGGGGAGGGAGATGGAGAAGGTACAAGTGCTAAGATAATAAATCGGATGAGCAAACAAATACTTAAAATAAAATAAAAATGCTTTTGTACTGCCGGGCAAGGGCAAAATAAGGTGGGGGTTGGTTTCCGTTGGGTGTCGATGCCTATCAGAACTGTCTCAGATCATGTGTCACCACCGCTCAGTCTGGATTGAATCCTATAAAACCTTCAACATTGGGAGTGTGTTTAATGATCTTTGGTATTTCAGTACTTGCGTTGTGCTTTGTCTGTGTTGCGCTGTACTCTCCTTAGTTTGACGATGAATGTAGAAACCATCTGCGATGAATTGACAGCATCGGCAGATTTGCGTACTGGCCTATGCTTTTGATAACCTCGCGTGAAATGGACGATTGAGCATATTTAAGAAATTCTTGAATATACGGTACACTACACGTATTGGCGTTATCTTCCTCGCCGCACGTCGACTGAGTTGTTTCCCTGCCGTAGCATTGAGGGCATGCTATCATAGATGTGCGCCTTACATTGTCCTAGGCCTCCAAAATCGAGGGAGATGCTAGGTATATGCTATTAATAGGGATATGCTAGGGATATGCTAGGGATATGCTAGGGATATGCTAGGGATATGCTATTAATAGGGATATGCCATTAATAGGGATATGCCATTATTAGGGATATGCTAGGGATATGCTAGGGATATGCTAGGGATATGCTAGGGATATGCTAGGGATATGCTAGGGATATGCTGGGGATATGCTAGGGATATGCTAGGGATATGCTAGGGATATGCTATTAATAGGGATATGCTAGGGATATGCCATTAATGGGGATATGCTATTAATAGGGATATGGCATTATTAGGGATATGGTATTATTAGGGATATGCTATTAATAGGGATATGCCACGGTAGAGGTGCGCCATATATTGTCTGACGATCCATATTTGAGGAACTCAATACCTCACCTAAACTTTGATTTGGACAAAGGTTGACGGATGAAAGTCCCATGGCACAGGTATAAAAGGAAATGTATTGCAAAATAATACCGTATTTGAGATGGTTGGGGCTGAGGAGCCCCGTCGCGCAGAAATCTTTTCAGCCAAAACATGGTACGTCTATCGCAGCACGAGTCCATACCGAAACCAAACTCTGATAGTGACAACACCTAAATGTGCAACCAACTGACCAATCCCATGCCCTATGTAAACAACGAATGATACAGTGTACATTCTACAACACCCAGTAGTTCTTCAGGTGAGAGCCCGGTCAGTCAGAAAGCTATTAGCCAAGAAGTGCTGCCGCCATCTAAGCACGCGTCCAGTGCAAGCTTACATTGGTTGTGGAACCACGTCGTCTGTACGCGGAGTTACGACTCGGTAGACAACGCCGGCGATGCGAGATGCGCCTTTCGGCACGCCCTCTACGATAGAGGTAGCGGTACTTGGCTGAGATTGTTTCTCAATGACGAGGCTCCTTAACCAAACAAATAATCGAAATTTCGTTCCTGTGTTCTCAAGTGTTTTCGTTGTATATCTTGGCCAAGGCATTGTTTACGAGATAACACTACCCCCCCCCAAAAAACAAAAATCAGTTGCTGGGAGAGGTACACAGCTCGTCAAATGAGGAGCCACAGGAAACAAAGTGGTGCACCTTTAACGCAGGTTGTGTCTTTCATTGACATAACAACAATAACGCAAATGGTTTTTTCCTGTCCCTATTTTTCTTCGTACCACTTGACGTCGCCGGCTCAGGTGGAACCGACTGTCAAACTGGTGGGGGAAGATACATCGATCAAGAAAAAGGCTCCCGACCCAGTCAACATACCTAACAAGTATTTATCAAGCTACCATTGCCCTGAGAACTACGTTCTAATCGCCGGCGCTTCTACAGTGGAATGCCCAGAGATCCCCGGATGCAACAGGCTCGATTGCTGCGTCCACTATTCGGTAAGGCGCAACATTAAGACAGAAACCTAGCAAGCGCCAGTAATGACTGCCAGGTAGGGTTAGATTGACATGAGGTTTCTGCAGCTAGACAGAATGCAGTGTGCGAGGCGAGCGTGCTGCACACAAAATTTGTTTTCAAGAAATGGTTTAGCATTGTTGGTGTATACCTCGACACGTAAAACTTCTTGACACCCAGCTTGTTCAGTACTGTTGCGTGCTGCGGAGAGTAGTACGGCGTTGAAAATATCATCAAACCAGAAAGGTCGTTGGACTTGATAATTGCTGTGAGTCGTGATATTGTGATGCCGTGACAATTGCATCACGTGGAGGTGGTTGTCAGATGTAGTGTTGGCGAAACGAATAGGACATTAGGATATATTACATTGAGTAATATTCCCTTGTATTACCTCTAACACGGACGCACAACATGTCCTGATGCACATGCGAATCTTCTCCATTTTGTGCCGCTTCACCTGTGTTTGGCGTTCTTTCACGAGGCTTCATATCATCTCAAGATAGAGGTGTGGGAGTGGGTTTAATGGCTTACAATCTCAACGCTAGAAGTTTCGATCCAAAACTGGCGCAATCGAAGCAGCCGTAGTAGAACAGGTTAACTTGATTTCATTGTCGAGTCGGCGACTCATCGCAATCTCTTTCGCCCTACCTTTGCGACAGGAAACGAACAATTACACCTACAACTGATCAAGACGCAGGACATGAAGAAGACAGCGGCAGCACGGCAAACGACGCCTACTGGGATGGCCGTTTGTTCGCCATGGAACATCCCTTCATCTGCGCTAACACTGAGAGACAAATGACGTGGAACTACACAAACACTGTTTAAGGCACAAAGATTCGATATGTAGTCTACATCTAGAGAGAGGTTGCCCTAAACGCAAAGAGAATTGGATAGTGCAGGGTCTCGACAAAACCCATTTACACGTGGCACCCGGGGCACTGTCGTTCGTATTGTGTCGATGGGATGAAGGGGTGTTGGCTGCAAGGTCATTCAGCAAAGCTACCGTGTTGAGGTCTGATCCCCCCGCTAGTGAGCATACTGGTTGATGTCCGTCACCTTATAGGTTGACACAGCTTGTCTATTTTGGCAAGACACCGGGATTAGGGAGGAACATAGTAATCGGGACCATACATTGCTGATGTAATCAGCGGAATGTGTAGGTATATATGTTTTGCGTAGTTTCTAACTACTGTCGTCCGCTGTATCAGTATACTTGATGTGAACGGAATGCGTAATATACGAAAAGGGGTTCAGCGTCTGTCCCCAGGGAACGGGACTGGAATTGATTGGTAGATGGAGGTTACAGCTTTGCGTTAGGTTTCCTTGTCGATATCGCGGTGTACGTGCTATGATATCGGTGAATGAATACCTTTTTTTTTGGCTGGAGGGCTTCTTGGTTGTTATGCTGATCGATATGCGGGAAAGAACTGTGCCGTGGGTCGAATTTCCACCGTATTCTGTTCGGGGGTGTTGTGATGTTGGTTGGCCGTGACTGAGTTTTTCCTGTTGTGCTTGCGTTATTACGGAGGACCATAGTAATGAGGACCCACGATATACACAAAAACCTATATATTTTCCTGAAATTACTAACCATGTTTGGTCCTGATTACTATGTTCCTCCGTAATAGTCGAGGAAATCAATGTCGCTGTGAGTCTTTTTTGGTGGACATGGCACAAACACTTACGTACGTGCGAGTTGGAACCAGCACCATACTCGAAAATACATGTTAAGACTTGGGGAAATATATGGTGTATAGACGACAAGTGAAGTGAAGGTACAGTACAAGTAACGGAACAGAACACGTTGTGTCGCAATATGTCCCTATACGTTGTTACCTGGTTTGTATTATAGGCAGCAGGTGTGCCACCTTTGTTGTTTTCCGTTCACTGTGCCGTATTGGAATATGGACTTCGCAGTCCACTATTACCTAGTTGGTTCGCAGTCCCTACCCTTGAGTACACTGGACATCTTATTCTAGATGCGGGGAAGTGCAATATGCGGCAAGACTAGTGGATATTCCTTCCCACCGCAGTACTGTATTAAACTTCCCTTTATCGGGAAGATGATCGTACATTAACCAGCTTACCACTATAGATATCAGAGAACGTGGCAGGGAACAGTTCAGGGAAAGTTACTGTAGAACGTACTTTCGGCCAGTACAACAGCCCGTAGAGTACATCTGCCCGTAGCATGAGCATTGTTCAGTGATAAAGAGGTGACGGTTAGCACTACCTCAATCACTCCTTTTCACTCGTTTTCACTCATTTTCTTCTCGCTTCTATTTCTCTTCTTCTCTTCTTTGGTTTCCACTTTTGGCCTACATGCGCCACTTTCCAAAATATCTTCTTTCTCCTTCTTCACAAGTGATCTTCACAGACACTAGGCACTTGTACGAGTACGCATCATACAAGCTCATAAAACACGAATGACGCACACCTTGTTGTACCAGACCTAATGTCTTCATGTTTTTGAGTTTATTTTTTTGCTTTGCAGCAACGTAAAAAGTTCAGAAATATCGCATTCTTTGTAGGTTTTGGAGTGTGCTCGAACGACCCGATGGCCATTTTACTACAGTAGTATGCACCATAAACGGGTGCTACGATACAGGTCAAACGGTTTGGCCAAAATATTTCTGACTGACGAGAATTTTTAGGTGATGAATTTCCCGATATTGTCGCTTTTCTGGCAATATTTTTATTCCTTGTATACCTAGGCCATGGTATTGTTCGTCAGGCATTATTCGCATTGCGACCCTAACACGTCGCTTTGTTAGCGTATACTCCCCGGGATGCCGTGCAGAATATGGTCTGAATTTTTCTTACCTATGGTTTATTATGTTTAAGGCACTTAACTAGATTTTTCCTCCTTTTTCCGGATATCGCCTCTACCCGAAGCGGCTCTCAATAGTCAATAGTTACTGATTTGTTTCCGAACAAGACAGTTTCTTGTCACCGTATCCCTATGCACCACAGTTACTGTGATATTTCTCCCTTTGGACACAATGCTAGGATAGAGGTGCACCATTTTGTTTCTCGGCCTCCTCACTTGAGGAGCTCTAAACCTCACTCAAAAACTGATTTCGAGACGAATGAAAATGAAACAAATCAATATCCTAGGTATACAAAAAACAACATTACAAAACAAGAATGGCATTCGACGATTCTTGGTTTAGGAACCCCGTCACTCAGAAACACATATAGAGTAATGTGTTACCTCTATCATAGCACGCGTCCCCGATAGTGTTACCACGAATCCTCACCTCATCGTCTTTCGTTGAGGATAGGAACCGTGCGGTGGGTTTGCCAGGGACATCTGCCATTTCAAGTTTTAAACAAGAATGAGATAAACTTTAACCGGTCAGTTACCGGCCCACTCGTCTATTGATGGTTTTCCACCGAGGTAGGCGTGTTGTGGTTTAGTGTCGGGTAGGTTCGTAGATGAAAACCAAACGTACATTGTAACACGTATGCCGCAACAGGGGTAGAACATTCTGGACACATTATGCCTGAGTGACGGGGCTCCATCATTTTGGCGAACTATCTACATTTGTTGGAATCTCATCTAGCAAGGGTTTTACTGTGTGATTAGTTTACATTCTTTTGCGGTGATATTGTTTTTCAACCTGCCAGCACGACAATACTTTCGGAAGGCTGCTTTTTGATGGCTTGCAAAGCTCCTCAGGTGGGGGCCTTCTGAAACGAATAGAGTCACCATTAGGCTGACTCGTATGGAAGACGAAATCGGAAAACAGAACTGGCGTGAATTTCTGTTTTTAGAATGGCCCAAGTCCGTATATCGAGTTTCGAGTTTTCCAATCTTATGATGTTTTGTGTATACCTGGGTTTCGTTTGAGTTGGGAGGACGTTGGAGGGAGGGGCTTCTACCGCAATACTATTTGAACTGACTAATAAAGTCACTGGGAATTCGGCGGACACACAGCACACCGCACCCCGCACAGCCTGTTTGGTACCGCTACAGCCGCGCCACTCGCCAAGCCCGCGTGGGAAGGGCGGAGGTTCCCTCTACGAAGGATCCTCAAACCTGGCGATCTGCTGGAGCATCAAGGACCAACGGCAGGCACTCACTGCTGTGGTCCGTGCGCTCGTAAGAGCGGCGCGTGCGCTTGTGCTTTTGTCCGTTTTCGTCTTCTGCTTCACTGTCGCTTGCGTACTTGCATCGCTTTGCCTCGCAAGCATGTAGCAAGAAGAGGAGTTGCTGCCAATGCAGAAAGCTCCATCACACAACGACAACAGCCAAGAGCGTGTGATGTTGCCGGTTGTTCGCCATCACCGGAGCTTGGAGTCTCCAGCTACCGCTATATACCGGGATACCGTGTCAGAGATACGGAGAGAGCATGATATGTACTGGCGGTAGTATGCACCTAGTGCGGAGAGATTGACACGTGCTAGGCCCGCCACGTTCTGCCTCCTCTGTGTTGTTCAAAACCTCAGTTTCGATCAGCTCTGGGACCGGACGGAACTGGTGCCTAGTTTCGTCAGGCCAGGCCATTTCTGATCAAAATACATTAATTGTTTTGGAGATTTCTGTTTTGTTCAATCGATAAGAGTCGATAAATCGGATCTGACATAACATTCTTCCTGAATCTCTCTACAAACCCTGCTTTATTTTCCGAGTTCGTCTCCCATAAGAGTCAGCCTTGTCCTTTGCATGCGCCGAACAACATTCAATTTCTTCGAAGGTGACTTTGCAGCCATCTACCCCAAAGGGCCCTCACGGTGAGTTACGTTATTGGATCCAGTGTTTTACATACAGCGAGTTGCTCTAAGCATGGTTATGGCTGCCTGTGCAAAATGTAAGCACGTGTTTATTACCTCGGCCATGCTATGACATGTTCTCTTATATGTTGGTATAAACCCGCTATACATAAAAGAGAACAACTAGCAATTTTGCTAAATACCGCCGAGACCACACCTAGTTTATAGACAACCGCCCCGCGTCTTGATGTAGCTTTCACTTCGACACGATGCACACGATATTGTGTTGACGTGGCTCGTCTGATGTCGAGTGACATCGCCAAACCATACTGCGCAGGATAGACAACTGTCCTGGGGTAAAGGGGTGCGTCTGGAATGGTCGAATTTTCATGGAAGGCAGCCGATGATTACCGCTTATCGTCCTGAGGCCACGTACTGTAGGTTCTCCTGCAAATAAGATTCTTTAAAATCCAGCAAACATATTACACAAACATGTGTTTCTATTGAAAATGGGCAAGGAGTGCGATCTACTTTAACGAATATCGACCTAGCAAACCGGTGAGAACAACAACGATAACAAAAACAGAGGCACGCTACGGTAGAGGTGCACCATTTTGTTTCTGAGGCTCCTCACCTGAGAAGCTCCGTACCTCTCCAAACCAATAATTTAGGGAAACCCAAAAGTGCTATTCGACGAAAGCTCCCAAGCCCTAGGTATACAACGAAAATTGTTGTGAAATGATATCGAAATTCCGACGATTTTGGGTTAAGGAGCCCGGTCATTCCGAAACCGTTTCAGCCAAACAATGCTGCCGCTATCGTCGCACCCGTCCGCGGCACGATAGGGGTGGCACGGTACGGCCGAGGTGTTCTTGAGTGGCGGGGCTCCCCGATTTGGTAACTATCCGGTATCGTTCAAATATGCATTGTGTTTGCCGATTAGTATCGGTTATACCTAAACCAAGAGACTGTTCATCAACTTGCACATTGATTTTGGCTCGTGGTCGGCGTTCGGTTAAGAGGTAGAGAGCTCCACAAGTTTAAAGGGTCATACAGTATAGGTACTCCCCCAATCGTTGCATGCATTGTGCCGATATTTAGCGGTGCTTTCACTGAGGTAGCGTCGTGACGTGTGCCAGTTTATATACGCGTGAACAACGTACGGCATCAGCTTACTATTGTGGACTACCAGACAGACCATCGGGCCGTTCCGTTATAGTAAAATGGAGTTCCTTGTCCAATTTTGTTTGCATTTTTGTTTACTCCCACTCAAAATGAGTAGTCGTGACAAAGAGATGAATTAAATATCTGGTGCATCCGGAACCACTCACGTCACCGGTCGCTACGATGAAAGTAGCCTGTAACGCAGAGAAGGAAAAAAATACGGCCTGCCAGGTTGCTGGTTTTTCGATAGATGTTATATTTATGCCGGTATTAGATCACGGGTTTACTCCTTCCACTTGGGTGTTGCAGATATAAAGGTAATGGAGACACGTGGGCAAGTGATCAACCGTGCGAGCTGCCCACCGATGGAACCATGCTATGGTAGAAAGTGACATCAGCCATCCAGATGTTTGAAACGTCCTTTCGCTTGTTCTAAACGTGTGGAATATCGGCAGTGCAGTTTCAGTCAGCTTCTTGCTGGTGCTGAACGTACGGGGTATCACCAACCCTGTTTGTAACGCATTCTTGCTGCTGCTGAACGTACGATGTACCCGACAATCCAGTAGGTAAGGTCTTCGTGCTTGAACAGAACGTGCGGTATTCCAGACAATCCAGTTAGAAGCGGCTTCTTGCTCGTGCTGGACGTAGTACACGAAATAAAGGTCTCGGTCATGAAAAGCTGAACACCAGTTACTGTACAATCCATAATCGCCTACGGCAATGTAAGCATTGTAACTGGCACTAAACCTAACGTTCACGTTGGCAAGCGGGCGAGTGATGAATTTGATTTCTGAAGGTGTCAGGTCGAATGGAAACATGCAGGGTTGACACGGTAGGGCAGACGAGGCGTAGTAGTCACGCATGGTAGTATTCTTAGGGCAGGTGTAAGGTTACACATCATACCGTAACTGATCTGCCATAGAGTATGTGCGTCATTCCGATCCCTTAGGAGTTGAAATGGGATACTCCGGCAACCTTTGGAAATATCAAGGGACGGCGAGAGATCTCACATAGCAGCAGTTGACGGCACCTAGTGGAACATTTAATGTGATGAAGTCGGATCCCGCGGTATCCCTCTGGATCCCGCGGGATTGGGATCCAGTGGTATGCGAGGTGAAATTCGGGGTGTTCCTGTGAGAGTTTTCGCCATAGCTGCGCAGGGGGGGCTCATGCCGACAGGAATTTGCAACCCGCAGTCTAACGGCCTTTGGAGGCTCCAGCCGAGAGATAAACATTTTCCTGCACGGGCGAAGTAGGGATCAGGGTGCGGGTGGCGTCAGGTCCTGGGTAGGATCGGTTCCGGGTGGGATCAGTTTTGGGTGGGATCGTGTACGCTGTGAGGAGTGTGCCGAGTGCCTGATTAACCAATTTCGCTTTACATATGGGGACTATTCCTAGAAGTTTGCTCGGCTACACTGTGGAAGACTATACATATGGTACTGTATCATAGCGTGCAGTGTCCCGAGCACCAGCTAAGCCGAGGACACAGATTGACGTCGTAGGAAGGAATGGTGGACCGTTTGCGACATGGTCTTGAGTTTGTCCGCACAAAAGATATGGTAGATGTGGAAAACAAATTAAATCGTATGTCGTGGACCATGTTGCTCCCGAAGCCTTTGATCTATGTCGAGCCGGTGTGTTACACCATACTAAATCCACGGCATAGCTATGGAATGATCCTGCTTCGGGGTTTTGTTTTATTTTAGAAGAGAAACCGAAGCAAGGAGCTAATACGTACGTAGGAAGTTATTACGTAGACTCGCCAGCAGGGGGGGTGTAGCGAGGTAAGGCAAACCACACAGCACTACAAAGAACAAAGCACGCGTCCGAAAAAAGAAGAAAAAAAGCAGACACTCGTAAAACAAAAGGCAAACCGACGCGCGTTCAAGGCCGTCGGCGGCTTGAGCCGGAGAACAGAATCCCCTCATCACATTGTGACAGAGCTTACTCGAACAAGTACGTATCACCCACCACCCACCAAAAACCAACAATGCTCATTTATACCTTAGGTTCGGATGCTAAGTGTTTCACACCTCGGATAACGTAACACTTAACGTCCGACACCAATGTTACGGCGCAGCGTTTTTTTTTGTAACATTACGTTACTACGTTATCCGATTTCTTGGGTTTGTATTTACATCATGTTACTACGTTACGATACCGGCAGTCGATTGCCTGACAAAATGTTGGAGTGTTACGTTGCATCAGTATTGGCAGTAGTATAGTGTTATGGTGTTGGGATCGGCAGCCCGTAGCGCGTAACGTAATGTTTCGGTGTCAGCGGAATTTCTAGTTGCTATCTTAACACACGTTAGACGGATAACGTACATGCCCAATATAACGCTAACATTATGTTACTGCGTTAGCTCGTAACATAGTATGGTATACCCGGGGGGGATACGATGTCATCCCTCCCTCAAAACGCCTTTCAAATATGGAAAATCAAACAGCGACCGAAAAATATTTTCCCGGAAGGAAAACGCCTCCGACATTTATTTTTGGAAACCCCTCCATGCCGGGGACCCAAGGAACATATCCCCTGCGGGGAGAAGATCCGTGGCGGTCTCTTCGGAATTAGGAACACGGTAACATTATGTTACCCCGCGATGCCGCTTTTAGTGCAATACTAGTAACACATGTTAGATCCCTAAGGGATGAAAAACGGTAACATAGTAACATTATGTTAGAGAAATCTTAGCTCCAACCGCAACACAGTAATGTACTGTTATGTCCGTTTTTCTTGTAAGGTACCTGGTAACATAGTAACGAAACATTAAAGTCAGACATTTAACGTCAGTAACATGGTAACATTGTGTTAAGAGGTCTCTCGGCATTTAACTGACATCCTAAGGTAGTGTTACTTTGCGACCAGTCCAGACTGCAACTTAGCTAACGTACGTCAAGTGTTACGTTATCCAACCCTAAGGAAGAATAAGGGGGAGTCGAATAACGTTCGAACAACATCATGTTAGTGTTATGGAAAACACGAAAATCTCAATTAGCTTTACGTTAGGTTGTTATGTCCAGAGCTTCCTATTAACTAACAATATTTTAGCAAGTTAGTGAATCGGGGGGGAGTGATCTTGTATATGTTACGTTGATAACGTACGAGTCTGGACGAATCCAAACACTGTGCTACGATGTTCGTGCACGCACCAATCACGGCGTAACACTATGTTACCGTACCAGAGCCGACGACATCCAGAAGAAACATAACGCTACTGCGTTATAACGTTCGTGGGTATGCATTTAACACTATCACTATGTTAGCGTGTTAAGCGGTTGCCCCTCCAGTGCTAACACTACGTTAGGACGTGGCCAAGCCGCCGTGTTAGGCCCCATAACGTAGATAAGTGTTATCCGAGTGTTACGTTGTCCGAGGTGTGAGCTTCTTGAGTCTTCGGGACCGTCGCCGCGGCACACAAGTTGCTCTTGGGGGTTAGAGCTCGTCTTGGTTCAGAAGCCATTTTTTTTCACAATCTCCATACCGTGTGCTAACAAGTTGGGGATATGTGAAGACGCAGTTAAACGTTTTTATGGAAACCCGTCGGTAGTAAATGGACCTGCAGCCTTGCACCCAGCAGCATTAACTACTGTCCTACCAAGAAGGCGCTATCGGCTCAAGAATCACCAGGTATCCGTGCCTGAGGTATGATTGAGCAGTACCGCAATTTCTTCGTGTCAAGCCACTCACATGAAGTTTCTCTGTATTTTCGGTATTTGCCGTGGTGCCGTAGTGCATCAAGGTGTACTCGTACAAAAATGGTAAACACAGCACGGAACAAAAAACCGTTATGTCATGGTGTATACAGTATCATTGATAGCGTTGGCTTTGATAGGCATTGTTATGTCAGGCTTCCCAAAGTCGATGCAGCGATCGTCGTGATGCGTGGCTACATGCATGTCTAATTCCACACGTGTTCTTTCTTGCGGTTATTTGTATCCCGTGCAACGCCTGCAACAGCCACTGCCGATTCATCATGTTGTGACTCTATTGGGTTCGGTGTTGCTACTCTTCATGGCACAGGAAGGTCGGTGCCTGATAGACTACCTGCTGTTTTGTGATTCATGTTTTAGGTAAATTTGGCCTGTTGACGACGTGGATGGTGAGGTAGGTTCCCGTAGATTTTGCACTCTGGACTTATGTTTAAAGGTCGTTCGGATCTTTCAAAGGGAATCAAAACGGATCTCACATTTTCGTCAAGAGTGGTACACACCAAGTGTTTTTTTTTAAGCATGTTTTAAGGTCACATCCTACCACTGAGTTTTTTAGTAGTACTCGCACAGCAGTGGTACTCGTGTGTGTTCGTCGCCAGCACGAGACCTCAGTGTACATCAGTACGTGAGAGTTGCTCTGCCCAAACGTCTGGGTACCATTAGGCCCAGTACCTAACAGTTGGCCATGCCTGGTGTTATAATACGTAAATGCAGCAGTATCAGTAGACTCGCAGCGTTGTAAAACGTACGACTCGTGGCATCAATATATACTGAGGGTGTATGCTATACTTCACGGCAGGACCCATCATTCAGCAATACAACGTGCGAGTACTTACGATTGCCCCAGTAGCTCAGAGCATGATATAGTGTCCGCAATTTATTGCGTTTATTCTGATGCACCACAGTTTTGTCATGCCTGTCCTTGTGCTGCTGCTCTTGTACTGGTGTGGTGCTCAACGGTAACTCTAAGTACGCGTGTACCAGGTACGATGACGATGCATTTCGACCAAAGGCAATGAGAAGTATAAACAACCTGTTTTATTCACAAACCGAGTTGAGTGCGTCTGACGCCAGTTGTTGTGATGCGTCTGTTTAACTCTTGGGCGACTTCTAGTGCGGTTTAGTGCTTTTTCCAGTGAATGCTCCTCTTGTTCCAGTGAATGCTCCTCCGGTTTAGTGATTTTTCTCGTCACGCGTGCTACTATAGAGGTTGCACATTTTCGGCAAATTTTTTTTCTGAATGACGGGGCTCCTTAACCCAAATTCGTCGGAATGTCATTCTTGTTTTGCAGTATGAAAGTTTTTTATATCTAGGCCGTGGGTTTGGTTGTCGGGTTGCGCTTTTAGTGTTCTAAAAAAAAGCTATCATGTGGTACTGGCGTCCCCAGTGGCTCAGTTGGTAACCTCGTAAACCTTCTGACGACTAAGTTGCAGGTTCGAATCTCTCCG
>JAYJMJ010295806.1:0-10404 GCA_036873875.1 Laminaria ephemera
GGGGGGGCGGGGGGGGGGGGGGGGGGGGGGGGGCGCCCCCCCCCCACGTTCATCGGCTAGGACGAGAGAGGAAGCAGATTGGTGGGATGGGAGGGAGGCGGGGAGAGATGTGGGAAGAGGTGGAGGCGATGACGGCCGTACCACATGGAATTTGAAACAATTTAATTGCATCTTTTATTAGTCTGGCGTTACCCACGAACGAACGCAGCTTGGCGATTTTCGTCGCGAACGATGACGGGCGTCGGCAGTGTGCTGATTTTCGTGGGGATGATGGTTCACAACCGTCTATGGTGTTCAGCTCAAATTGTTGAGGTTCGTAGCTGGATCTTCTTTTGTATGAACTTATATTAGATCATAAACCCAGTACAAACCCAGCATATTTCAAGTGGTGATTTGAAGCTGTTGCTCTTCATGACTACAATTTTCTGAGAGTAGGGGTGGCGGTTGTTTTTTCACAAAACCATGTGATTGTTCTTTTCCTGTCCAGCCTGCGCGAGGGAACCCATTTATTTACATCTTGATTTAATAATTAGTTACCTGTCGCCATTGTTTGAAATGCCGGAAGCGGAAGGCACCCATGCCGGCGCTCTCAATCTCGGAATGGTGGTTATGGCCATTAACTCATGAGTCAATGGACTGACCTGTCTACTGAGAGGTTGATTCGTACCTATGAATACCTGTGGAATTATTTTTGTCTAGCGCCGGGTGTCGCTGACGAACTTTTCCGCCTGTCGCGCTATATGCCATGCCAGCATCATGGATAGGATATATCAATCATGATGTCACATACAACCTGTAGCACGCGCGGTCGAAGTATCACACGCAGCTTGCAAATGTGAGTTTCAACATCCCATATCTCGAAGCTGAGGTGTCTTGGTATTTTTTTACCTATTACCAGTATGGTATAAAAACCCTCCGAGGCCCTGGGGGTTGAAACTACCCCTCGTTCCTCTCCTCCACGGGTGGACGACCACGCCCCCCACCCTCCGATACCCTAATCCACACAGAGGAATCCACATAGAGGCCCCGACATTCCCTAGAGTTTACACTAGGGTTTCTCCTGCCAAAACTCCCAAAGAAAGCCGTTCTCGATACTCTAGTTAATCATTGTCGTTACTCCAGTGACTAGTAAGTTAAGCGTTCTCGTTACTCTAGTGAGTAGCTGTAACAAAAGGGCGCAATGGAATACGGTAGGCATGATGTGAAGAGGTTCGGGGAATCCGATGTTGCGCGGACATCCCGGCGATTCATACGACTCGCACCTTGCACAGGTAGTAGGCGTCCCACAGAGCAGTCGGGTACTCGGACGTGGTCATCCCCTGGCCGCCCCCTACTTTGAACGTACATTGTGGCTCTTTGGGCCTTATAATAAGGAGATAGATGCCCTTAACCCCCAACGCGCGGTTTCGTGCTGCGATGAATAATACCAGTAGTCGTAACGTCGTACCGGTACCTACCAGTACCTGGTACTTATGATATGCTTAGCAGGCGTCGTGGTGGCTAGGGGGAGGGGGTCCACCCGTGAAAGGTTTAATAGCATTTTTAGTGTGAGGGCGCGGCAGGCAGTAGTAGTAGTAGTAGTACGAGTAGTATCTGTCACGGTGGTAGTAGTAGCATGCTGCGCGCGTGTCGTACGCGCAGACAGCTCGTTTTGCATCACGTTGTAGTTTAGACATTATCATTTTAATACCCCCTGACCAAGCAGCCCAGGATGCTTCGTTCGACCGGTACCGGTGCTGTTTACTACTATTTATTGTTATTATTGCTGTAACCCTTTGGGGAGGGGGGGCATAAATGACGGAAGAAAATGACGATTGAAAAATTAGCTAGTTACTACTACTACTACTACAACAACAACAGTAGTAGTACTGTTGTACAGGTACTTGGTACGAAACATGTATGTGCATGTGTTCAGTACAGCATCCGATATCGATCACACACGGCACGGGCGGTGCATGAGACTCTCGATCGAGCTGCTGCGAACTCGCACTTGACACTTTACTATGCTGTCGTAAGTATATGCTATGGATAATGTGTATGTACGCGTGGGTGTGCTCGGGGTATGGTACGAGTACCGTACGTTGTTTTTTTGCGACAAAACGTTTCACGCACAACATGCACATCTTCTACATACTGCTGTATGTTCTTCTACATACTGCTGCTGTATGTACTAGTAGTAGTAATAATCTGAAATACCAGTCAGGATAACAACAACAACAACAGCTGCTTGCTGCAGTTAGTTGCTGAGTAAAACAACAAAAAAAACTACGACGAGTACTACTACTGCGGACACAGGAGGAATAGCGCGAGCGTTGTGCATAATATGATATCAGGAATGACGCGGCGCTGGTACATTTGATGAGTGTCAAGTATCGGCCTACAGCACAACAGCAGCAGCAGCAACAGCAGTTAGTTTATACAACAAAAGTCTGGTGAACTCTTCCTCCTGTTAATAGATGTAATACGTTAGACTACCTACCTGATACCAGGTATCATTTTTTTTTTTTTTAAAAACAAAAAAAAAAGCAAAAAGTAAAATAATGGCATGCCAGGTTTCGATCCTGGGTCCTCGAGGTTATGAGCCTCGCACGCTACCTCTGCGCCACATGCCAGTTGCGAATATAATCAGAGTTTTTTTTTTGTATCTAAATTAAAAGAAAATGTTTATTTTACGTATAAATCTTGAGGTTGTTCGTTCTTGATTCTGATGGTATCAGATCATGTCCATCAGATCCTGACATACATGACATAATGTGTACGCATGGGAGTCTACAGAAGTGCCGGCTGTACAGCAGGTACAGGCACGGTACCTGTGGCGTAGCTTACTCAAGATAGAGCCCCAGCCTAAGTTAGGTTGCCATATTATACTACTGCTGCTGTTGCTGCTGTGTAGACTTTTACTGCTGTAGCCGCTGTAGCTCGAACTATACCGGCTACTCTACAGTACGTGCAAGTAATCTTCTTGCGGCTGGAATTATAACCTCTTGAGCTAAGTATTTCTACAGGATGGTGTCATACGACGAGTGTAATACCTGATCTTGGCCCTTGGCCCTTGGCCTACTCTTACAACGATACACTGGCGGCTTATTTCTTGTGCCCAAAGTGATTGGCAGGGACCTCCCGGAAATAAGGTGCTCTAATATATGTAGGCTCTACGAACAGCAGGAGGAAAACGCTCACAATTCATCATGATGTATGCGCGGGGAGCCGGAAGGAGCGTTTTCGTTCAAACGTGTACCGTTGGTCTTACGCCAGCAATCAGCGAACAGCATACACACCGTCGCCACACGCAAGCAAGTGTAACGTCGCGGTCGAGCGTAAATCGGGTTATTATTTAGCCCCGGGGGGTGTACGTAACCAGGCCACACTGTTATGGTATTGCCTTGGGAGCCTGGCTAAGACAGGTCCCAGGATCTAAGCTACTGGATTTCGAGATAAAAGGGTTTCCACATGCCCTTGTGGGCATGTGCTTATAGAGAAACAAGGGGATAGGGGATGATACGGTTGGGTTTTATTACTCACCGCGATCAGTCTTGGTTCGCCGTGGTCTTGTCCCCTTCTGTGACCTAAGGACTAATAACAAACGAACTACCAAGGAATAAACAAGTGACTGGCATTGTGGGATCTGCTTAGCAGATAGACCTGCTGGGGGAGTTACCCCTTATTCTTATCAGACCAGTACCTGGTAGTTTATACCTGGTATACTTGTACTTCGTATGTATTTGACAAATGCCAGGGTAGAGAAAAGGTGCACTATTTTTTTTCTGAGGCTTCCCACTTGAGGAGCTCTATACCCCTCCCCAAAAAAACTGATTTAGGGAAAGATGAAAGTGCTACCCGACGAACAATCCCATGGCCTATAGGGGGGGTATGCAACGAAGGTTATTGCGAAAAAAAGAAACGAAAATTTTCGACGATTTTGGGGGAAAGATGAAAGTGCTACCCGATGAACAATCCCATGGCCTACAGGGGGGGTATGCAACGAAGGTTATTTGCGAAAAAAAGGAAACGAAATTTTTTCGACGATTTTGGGTTAAGGAGCCCCGTCATTCAGAAACCCTTTCAGCGAAAAAAAAAACAAAGTGCTACCTCTATCGTAGCCCACGTCATGTTTTTGTTATGTTAGATCAAGGCTACAGTGGAGGTAGTTTTTAGCACTATTTTCGCTGAAAGGGTTTCTGAATGACGGGGCTCCTTAACCCAAAATCGTCGTATATTTTCGATTTTTTTTTTTTTGTTTGTAATAAGATTTTTTTTTTTTGTTACACCTAGGCCATGCATGGGTTTTGTTCGTCGGGTTGCACGCTCGGTTTACCCCAAAGCAAAAAACATTTTTTGGGTGAGGCAAAGAGCGCCCCCTCAAGTGAGGAGCCTCAGAAAAAAATATTGCTGCATCTACTACCCTAGCGCGTATCGTTTGCCATTGACATCCACTAATGTACACCACTACAGTAAAATGTGCAGCATGAGCTTCAGCATTCGATCACTCAAAAACATTCCCAGAAAGTAGAAAAAACACAAAACAACAACAAGGGAAACCCAACAAAAAAAAAGGTTGTTACATTATGCAATTGCCATCCGACCATGTTCTGCATGGAGCTTTCAGTGTCGATCACTCATCAACATCCCGAGGTTTGAAAAAACAACACGGGTGTTACGGTAAAGGTATCACTTTTGGCAAAAAAATGTATATTTTTTTGGATGACGGGGCGCTCCTTAACCCAAAATCGTCGGACGGATATGTCATATTCTTGTTTTTGCAAAATATGAATACTTTTTGTACCTAGGCCGTGGGTTTGGTCATCGGGTTGAGCTTTTAGTTTTACGCAAAGCCAAGTTTCTGGGAGAGAAGTGTAGAGCTCCTCAAGAAGTGAGGTTAGCCCCAGACAAAAAACAATGATGCACCTCCACCGTACTATTGGTAGCATCAAACATAACAAAACGGGGAAACCTATGCACGACGCGTGCCACGATGGAGATAGCACTTTTTGGTTCTTTTTTGTTTCTGAATGACAGGGCTCCTTAAACCAAAATCGTCGGAATGTCGTTCTTAGTTTTTCAATCTGAAGGTTTTGTATGCGCAGGCCGTGGGGGTTTGTTTATCGGGTTGCACTCTCAGCTTACTCTCAAAAACAGTTTTTGGGAAGAGGTTCAGAGCCCCTCAAGTGAAGAGCCTCAGAAAAAAAAACTGGTGCATGCACGTCTATCGTAGCGTGTGTCGCGTGTAGACTACTTCAACTATGCACCTGCTTCTGATAACATCGATATAGACTAATAATTACTCCACCTGCACTTGCTCCACCTTTTCTCATCCCAGCGCCTTTTGATTGATTGGGTTTTTTAATTTTTTGGCGACGCCTCTGTGCACTACAGTAGTGAGGGGAGGGGGTGGTATCACGCAAGCGCTTTTGCGTGTACCTGGTATGTCATCTATCTGAAAGTTGTCGCCGCTCATGGTGCGGAATCAGCATGCGGTCTGCCTGCTAGAGTGCGTTTGTTGCTGGCGTTGCTGTTCCCACCGGTCAAGAAAAAATAGTCGGATAATATGAGCTCGGTGCGTGAATAATACACCCCCCCCCCAGGCGATGTCCAGCCGAAACCTCGATAACTTATATTGAACACCTCTTCTTGTTACTGAACTTGTTAACTTCCTGGACGTCCGCCCCAACAAAGCAAGTAAGCCGTACACTGGGGAACAGCAGGACGGCGACGCATATCGTTGGCTCTATATTATTACAGACAATTTGTTTCCCCATCACATACATAGATCATCTCTGCGCTCACACCCCGATCAGTAACACTGGATGCCTTTACGCAAAGACGCACGCTACGCAAGAGGAACACCTAGGAGTTGTTCAGAGGCTCCTCACTGGAGGAGCTCTATGCCTTGCCCACCAAAACCTGACATCGAGAAAAACGAAAGGGCGAACCGATGAACAGTCCCAGTATACGCGGGTCGCGCTGTTTTGTTGTGTGCACGTTTCCTCTTTCTTGGTGTTTGCGTGGGTTTCCCTGTTATTTTGTTAGCCCGGATTCTCTTTCGTGTTGTATGCGCAGGATCTCTCTTTTGTAATGAGGCAAGAACGAGGGAGTGGGGCAACCGAGGCCGTGTTTTTGCCCTGCAAGGCCAAAACCGCCTTTTCGTAGCGGGGGGTGCGTACAGGGTTCCATTACTTAATTAGTCTATCTGTCTGTTTGTCTGTCTGTCTGTCTGTCTGTCTGTCTGCTGTGGAACGCTGTCTGTCGGTGGCTAGCTCACTGATTGCGAGGACTGTACGTGTCCGGTTTCCACACACTCGGGGGCCAACATGAGCGGATGAGTTTACGCTAACTTTGTCAGTCTTGTTTTGTCGCAGTCCATCTCAAGTTGGTCGCGGTGGCTGGGGTGTTGTGGTTTTGGTGACCGTGTATGGCAGGATTCCGTTTTTTTGTTTGTTTGTGTGTTGATTTTTCAAACGCACACGACCTACTGGATGTACGAGGCACTCTTGCCTCATTTTCCTCTCTACCACCGATATTGTATGCGCGGTTCCCCCTTTGCTGTTGTCTGCGACGAGGGACATACGCTACGATACAGGTGCACCATTTTGTTTCTCGGAGCCCTAACCCACTGGAGGAGCTCTAAACCTCACCCCGAAAATCCATTTTGAGAAGAACGAAAGGTGCAACCCCCGATGAAGAAACCTGTGGCCTAGGCATCCAAAGAAGTCCTATTGCAAAACGGGAACGACATTGCGACGATTTTTGGGTTAAGGAGCCCCGTCATTCAGAACCAAAAAAGCCGAAAAGTGCTATCTCTGTCGTAGCTCGCGTCGAGGCCCTTTCATTATCGTATCCGCGGTCACCCCTCTTTTGTTGTATGCGCGGGCCCCTTCATTCAAATTGTATGCGCGGGCCCCATTTTCTAGCTGTATGCCCGGGGCTCTCGTGTTGTACGCGCGGGCTCCCCCTTCATATTGTTTGCGCGGGTCCCCCCTTTGCGGTTGTATGCGCGGGGTCTTTTTGCTGTATCCGCGGTTCCCCCCTTTCTTGTGCAAAACGCGGGACCTGTCTTATTCACATTGTATGGCGAGGGCTCCCAACTATTTTTGTATGCGCGAGTCCCCCGTTTTTGCTGTATGCGTGGGGGTCCGTTTCCTGCTGTATGCGAGAGTCCCTTTCGCTGTGTGCGCGGGTCCCCCTATTTGTTGTGTGCGTGGGGGGTCTTTTCGTTTCGCGTGCGAGTGAGCCCCTTCCTTGTGATATGCGCGCGTATCCCCTTTCTTTCTTGTATGCGTGAGTCTTGTTTCTTGTTGTATGCGCGGGCTCCCTCTGTTGTGTGCGCGGGTTTCTTTTCTTGTAAGCGCGGGGTTCCTTCAATTTTGTATCCGCGGGTCTCTCTTTCTTAATGTATGCGCCGTGCCCCCCTTCTTGTGCTATGCCCAGGGCCTCTTTTTGTTATCGTTTGCTCGGGTCACCATTTCTTGTTGTATGCACTGGGGCCTTTTCTCTTCTCTACGCGCCCCCCTCTTCCTTATCGTTTGCGCGGGTCCCCCATTATTGTTGCATGTGAGGGCATTTTTTTTTGTGTGCGAGTGTCCCCTTCCTTTTTTTTTATGTGCGAGGGCTCCCTTTCTATTTTGTTTTGCGCAGGGCCTTTTTATGTTCAGATGCACGGGAACCCCTTCCTTTCTGTATGCACGGGTTCCCCTTTCTTGTTCATACGCGGGGCCTACGCAACGTCCCACGTTTCTCTCGGCCAAATGGCTGCGCGCGCGCCTGATATTAGTATTGGTATATCCCCTGGTTATGATAGTTTTCTCCGTGTTTTGTTACGTTTTGTGTTCCACTCGTGGTCTTTGTGTTATTGGTCAGCTGCCGAGTCCGATAGTTGCTGCGGTTTTCTACGATATACCCGAACAAAAACGCTTATTGTGAGCCAGACACAATATTCTTGTGTGAGGCAGTGCGTGTCGCGTCTGTCCTGCTCGAGAAACTCAACATAAATACATCTTTATGTTTAAAAAAATATATATTTTCGGGCGAAGATCGAGCCCAAAAACTGTAAAGTCTCTTTTTCTTAAGTGCTGACGTGTATCGTACTGCTGTACTTACGACCAGTCCCCATCGCGTTTTACGGAGTGTGTTACAAGCTTCCGATTTATATATTTATCCAATGAAAATCCGTATACACCATCGCCTTCATCCATCACTCCATCTTGGTGTCCACAGATAGTCAACTTACACACAAAAAAGATGAACAACTCTCATACACAAAACAACAATGAAGAACAACTCCGGTTCTTCCCGCGACTTGCTGTGTACGGCGGTGCAATGTGTTCCGGATGAAGCAGCTCTCGATCTAGCCCGCTGGCCTCTTCCCCCCAGGTGCCATAAAATATCACACGTCGAAGCATCCCTTTGCGCGTACAAGAATCCACAACAGTGGTTGTTAAACACGCGAAAGATATCACCACTGCGACTACATGCCACATAATCAGACACCAGACCATCCCTTTGTTAGTACGCGAGTCCGCAATCACTAACTGGTGAAGAAAATATTATCGTCGTCAGGTTTGCCACGAGCATCGAAAGCAACCTACAACAACATCCGAGCAGAAGAAGACAACAGACTACGAACAACACCAAACGCATTTGCAAAACGGACGGCGGAGTCGACGCCGTCACCAGTAGGCCTCCGAGAATATCAAGAATCACCTCTACAGCTGGTGTCCGGACAGAAAGAACGCGAACAAAAACAATAAAACAACTAAACTCTTCAAAACGGATGGCTTGGGTCGATGCCGCTGCGAGTTTATAGCCCCCCACGATCATCAAAATCAACCTACAGCATGATGTCCGGACATAACAGAGAAGAAGTAGAACGCCAACAGCACATGTTTTGCGCATCGGGCAGCCGAATCGTGGCCGCCACGAGTAGACCCCCACGAGTATCAAAATCAACCTCTACAGCACGCTATCCGGGCAGAAGAACAACAACAACACAACCTTGCAAAACAGACGGCTTGAGACGATATCGCTAACGAGTAGCCCCCCACGAACATAAAACATATCATCTGCAGCACGGTATCGGGACAGAAGGAAGAAGATAGACAACAGCAAAACCTTGCGGAATGGGTGGCTTGGGTCGATGCCACCACGAGTAGGCCCCCACGAGTATCAACAATTAACTTCTACACCTTGGTATCCGAACAGAAGAACAGCAGCAGCATGACTTTGCAAAATAGACAGCTTGAGTCGACGCCGCTGCGACTAGACCCCTACACGCATTAACGTTAACCTACAGGATGGCGTCCGACTGGAGCGTTTATGGGTAAGTGACGTTGAAGCTCATGCTGCACATTGTCAAAGCACAAAAAATAATAGTAACAATAAAATCTACAACAAGAAACCGACGGTTGCGTCGACGCCGCCTCGAGCCCGCAGCTCGCGGCGAGTATCAAAATTAAACCTACAGTACGGTATACTAACAAAAGAACAGCAACACTACCACCAAAAACAAAATCATAAATGAGCACAACTACGAGTAACTAACTTGAGTTCCGACGTCACGCAAACACCATCCAGTTCACCGCACACAGCTGCCGCACAGCGAACGCCGTGGCGCTACTTCCTACAAGAGAAGATGAAGTTATTTTCCTCAGAGTGCGCATTTACACTGCGAGTTACGCTTCGAAACTTGCCCAACCAAACTAAGACAACTACACGCATAGACTACATACCCACCCGCGGCGCATATGCACTACGAGTTACGCCTCGAAACTTGCCCAGAAAACAAAAACATCCACAGCATAAACTACAAACCCGCCCGCGCCCGTGATAAAAAACCGTCAACATTCACGTTACTGCGAGATCCACCTGTTTCATGAACACTACCAGGTATACTTCGTATGCCAGTAGGGCGGAACGCCCCTTCGTGCCATGGTGGGCAGCGGTGATGACTAGACTTATAACAAAATACCTGGTAAGCTTATAGTCCATCCATAGTGCGTTTTTCCCCCCTACGTTTTATGGTTTTTACTGGTTAAGAGCGTAAATAATACCTGGTACCTCGTGTATGCTACCATGTTTCCCCCCCACTTGTAATCGATTTGCTCGAAAACAAGCCTAGTATTGCTTCTTTTTTCCCCTTACAGACGCCCAGTTATGCCAAACGAATTGTTAGCATGCTGGATGTAAGCCTAGCAACGACCAACGGTATCGAGAAAATGAATCACTTACTCTTCTCTGTGGGTGTTCTCCCCGTGGGCATTCGTATTTTCTGCTTTTTGTACCAAAGTACCGAGTTTACAAAAAGTACTGCCCGCATCCAGAATGGCGCAGGCTCGCATAACCCCTCCTCCCCACCCCTCTCCCCTACACCCCCCGCTCCTACCCCCCAACCCAACCCCGACCCCCCTTCCC
>JAYJMJ010295822.1:0-10404 GCA_036873875.1 Laminaria ephemera
CATGTTCAACTACTCCGTAGTTTTTTATGGGCGGTGGACGGGCTGGATGCCTGCATTGGATTCCGTGTATTAAATTCCCCACATCAAATTCTTTGGATTACCTATACAAAACTACGGAGTAGTTGAACATGAATAGCCCCGTATGAAATGCGGGGAATTTGATGCGGGGAATTTGATGCACGGAATTTAAATAGTGTCAAAATGTCATTTATTAAAATTATACAAATGCCATTATGTCTGATTTTTATGTGTAATATCTCCAAAATGGCACTAAATAAGGGATGGAATAGGAATTGATATAAGATAGGTATATTAGGTACTCGGAAAGAAGAAAACTTGGAAGGAAGAAAGACGGAAACGAGTCGAAAAAAAATTTAGTAAGTAATCAACTACCTCTAAGGTAGACAAAATATAAAAAATTAGTTAATAGGGTTTTAGGTGTTTTTAGAAGTCGGAATGGTTAAATATTCCGACTTTTTTTGTTGGTAGGGCGAAGGAATAGATATGCCAAATCTTCAAGATTTGGCATATCTTGTTGCTTAAAACCCTTTCACACTCCCCGATAAACCATCCTTCGTCCGAACCTTTTTAGGATCTCCTTTATAAGCAATACTTCCACCTGTATTCGCACTAGCATCAATACTTTCCAAGGCTACTACTTTAGCACTCCCTCCTGTATTGGCTTTAACAATCGTTTTTTCACTATCCAATTGATAGGCGGATAGTGTGCCACCCGTTGCTGCTTTCGCTTCTTGGAAAACAGTCGTTCCACGTAATTCAAGCGTTCCACCTTCCGAAACCCCTACTTCAAGCGTATTGGTAGTAATCGTAAGTTCTCCTGATGCTCCACTAGAAAATCGCAACTTTAAAACCTCTGTTTCAATGGCATTATCAGAAAAAGCGGCGGCTCCTGCTCTAGCTTTTATTTCTCTTAAATTGGTGTAGGTAAGCACCACCTTCACTGTAGGTGTTTTATTATATTTTATTAATTCTGTAGAAGATAGCTTAAGCGTTTGTCCGTCGATCTCATATTCTAATTGATCGGCATCATTTTTAATATCTATGCTCGGTGCCTCTCCTTCTACTAATAAGACACTAATATTCCCTGTCAAAAGGATTTTGTCGAAATTATCAAGCGACTGAGCTATTAGAGAAGTGGCATTGCACGTTACTAGGATAAGGAGCGTAAGGACTCCATAAATAACCTTTTTCATAAGTAATGGAATTGTATTGAGTAAGTCTCAATGATTATTGAAAGGTTGAAGTTGGTCTATAAGCAGGTATGTTTTTGGTTCTTTGACAAATGTCGTGGAGCTACTTCGTTTTGAGAACTTCGTGAGATGGCATAAAAGAGTGGCAAGAGTTCTTAAAACCTGCTGACTTTAAGAACTTTCACTCTCTCTCATCCCCACCTCACGAAGTTCTCAAAATTAAGTTCAAGTCAGTGCCATAGGATTTGTCAAAGAGCCATGTTTGTAATAGAACTGACATCTGACTTCTATTCTAAAAAGGACTCTGATAAGTAGGATTACTAACGAAAGCCGTATCTGTCAAAGTATGTAAAAACGTAATAAGGTCTTGTTTTTGTTGCTCGGAAAGACCTAAGCCATCGGGTTTTAGCAACAAAGGGTCTACATTATCTGAGTAATGTACGCCCTCATTATAATGGTCTACTACTTCTTTCAAGGTATTAAACCGACCATCGTGCATATAAGGAGCGGTCAGGGCGATATTGCGTAAAGTAGGCGCACGGAATTTACCATTGTCAAAAACTCTACCCGTAATACCGCCAAGCCCTATATCTTTAAAATCCATCAAACTAGCGACAGAATCTAAGCCATTATTAAAATAATCGTTGACCGTGAATAAGGGCGCATTATGGCAATGACCACATTCCGCATCAGGTAAATCTCCGCCGACATCAAAAAACATATACCAGCCATTGAATTCTTCGTCTTCAAAAAAGTCATCTCCTCGAACGACTCGATCATATTTAGAGTCGCCGCTAATAATAGTACGCTCAAATTGTGCAATAGCTTTGGCGGCTAATTCCTTGGTGATTTCCCCACTATTTTCAATACCGAAAGCTTGTCGAAATAGGGTAGGGTAGTCTGCATGTTGTCCTAATTCCTCGACGACATTCTCCCAACTATCATGCAGTTCTATTGGGTCTTCTACGGGAAGCAAGGCTTGTTCTTCTAAACTGTTGCTCCTACCATCCCAAAAAAGTCCTTTCGTGTAATACCCTATATTAAATAATGCCATTGAACTTCGAGTACCTGCTGTCCTATCTATGCCTGTACTAACCGCTAAATTATCGGTAAATCCGTTAGCTGGTAAATGACAATTCGCACAAGCCATTTCATTATTAGCGGATAAAATAGGGTCAAAAAATAATCTTCTACCTAAGGCAATCCCTTCTTTTGTCTGTGGATTATCTGCTGGAATTTCCATAATCGGAAAATTAGCTGGACGTTCTATTGGAGCAGCGGTTGGTCGGTAAGTTATTGGTGTTAAATCCTGAAATTGTGGCTCTGTGTCAGGAGTAGTGGTAGGTGTTGTCCCATCTTCTTTGCAAGCATAGAAGCTTACTAAGAGGATACTAAGAAATATACAATAACCATATTTTTTGTGGGAGTGAAACATTTGAACAATTAACAATTAGGAAGTGGGCGTTTATGGAATAAAGTATCGGATACCTTGCAAGGTATCCGATACTTAGTACCACTATTGACCATATTCTAAAGCCTTAGAAAAGTTATTCATAATCATTTCCATGATGGCTTTTTGATTATTCGGGTCATGAGCTTCTAAAGATAGTAGACTACCATTTTCGTTCGTTAATAACTGCTTAATATCTAAATGAAATTTAATATTCGTAGGCGCATCCGCTTCCAAAGACAGAGGTTGCTCAAATTGGGTAGAGAGTTTCGTGTACATTTCATCTTGCCCAACATGATAAGCAAAAGCTACATCATTGCCATCAAAGCCGTTGTTATCTGCATCGTATTGTCCTTCAATTTTTACAAAAATATAACTATCCCAAGCTTCCCAATATTCTCCACTATTATCTGACCCTAGCGGATGACTGGTAGAGTAATCACTAGGTTTTGTCCGATTTAAATCTGCTGGCACGCCTATGCCAAAACCAATACTTGGATAGTTTCCTACAGGTATCTTAAGGAAATTCATTAAGGTACCTGTTTCGGCAGCGGCTTCGCTACTATGCGTTTTAGTTAGGTCTATAAAGTTGACATCTGAAATCTCTGTATCCCCTATCGAGACATTGGATAAATAAAAATTTACTTTGCTAAATCTTATGGGCTTTCCATTATAGTCATATACTTTTTCATTGATGACTAAAGGAGTATCATCATAATTGGCAGTAAATGAAAAACCTAAAGTAGCCGTGTCAATTGGTGTTGTTCGGTCTTTTTTGCAAGCCGTCACTAAAAATAGGAGGCAAAGTAAAGTTGTTATATTTCTCATTAAAGCTAGGTTTTGCTTAAACTAATGCTTCTAATAGGAAGGAGCAACCTTTTAGTGATAGCAGCAATAGCAGCAGAATCTTTGAAAAAAATGGTGGTTATTCAACGTCTATAAAACGTTTGAACTTGATAGAAGTTGTGAATAAAATACAAAAGGGAGGCAGGACTAACGGAGAGAAAAGACGTTTGTAGTATTTGTGACAATTTTTTGAGTCATCTCTTCAGGTGTATTTTCAACAAAATTAATGCCATCAAACCATTTTGCGTGATTTATCTTCAAAGTTCCTAGAGAAAATGTTTGTCCTGATTGTTTTTCTATAGACGGTAGGGCTAGGATTATTTTTGTAAGACCTTCTTTTGAAGTCACTTGCAGAAGTGTACTTTCTAACGAGTTCGTATCTCGATGTATCACCATTCTATTAAATAGATACCCTTCCGTGGCAGAGTACATAGAATCTATTGCCAACGGGTGACTATTGGAAGTCAGGTCACTCGGCGTAGTCGTGTTTTCAGGAGATTTAACGCCGACACTAAATTGTAGGGCTTTAAAAATACCACTTTTATCAATACTCCCTAAAGTAGTGCTGTTTTGTTGGCGTATTAATTGAAAATCATCTATTGCTACTATTTTTTCTTGCTGGTTTTCTTCATTCAACACAGTTAAAGTAATAGTGTCTAATATAGTGACCAATAAATCATCTGATCGCACTAATTTAATGTCACTGATATAGAACTGAATATCCTGTATTCTAAAATATTGACCTAGATTATTTTGATATATCCCATTAGGTAGATAATTTTCTTTATCAAACGCATACTCTAGTTGAAGCGTTACACTTGGGTATTTGCAAGCACATCGGTCTTCTGCTGGGCAGTCTCTATCCGCCGATAATTCAAAATTAGTAGCTTCAATGTCTAAACAGCCTTCTTCGGGTTGGAAGCAGGCGGTGCATAAGCAGTACATTGTAAAGAAAAGTAGAATAAATGAGCGAGTTTTTATCATTTAATAGGCTAAGTGGTGAAATCAATAATTACTAGCTTCTTCTTCTCCCAAATCTTTTACGCGTTTATAAATATCGTGCAAAGCAATCGTAATATCTAAAGAGTACAAATGAATCGTTTTATCCAACCCAAAGGCACTAGAAATACGCCACAAATCTGCAGATTCTTTATACCATGATTGTATCTTTGGGATTGTTTGCCAAACTAAAACATATTCCTTAAAAGAGGGTAGACTTCGATAGCCTTCAAATTTAGATCCCTTGTCATATTCTTGTGTAGAAGCGGATAAGACTTCTATAATAAGACTTGGATTGGTAATAATGGCTTTGCTATTTTTGTAAAATTCCTCTTCTGTGCAAAGTACCATATTATCTGGATATACACTTTTATTGAATTTAGGAATATACACTTTTAAATCGCTGCTATACACAGTACAATCTTTTCCCTTTTTATCTAATTCATTATCTATAGCAGTTCCAATACTATTCGCTATTTTACTATGATTTGGAGTTCCACCTGCCATAGCTACGATCTCACCATCCCAAAATTCACTTTTAAAAGTGGCAATTTCTTCTAAAGCGATATATTCATCAAAAGTATATTTTTTAGCTTCGGCTTTTTTTAAACCCATAATTCAAATCTTTTGTTGTGTACAAACAAATTTACGCAAAAATCAAGAACTTTTGGTTATTTGACAACTGTCTTGGAACTGTTCGTTTGTTTTGAGAACTTGGTGAGATGGCATACAAGAAGAGCAAAAGTTCTTAAAACCTACTGACTTTAAGAACTTTTGCTCCCTCTCCTCCCCATCTCACCAAGTTCTCAAAGCTAAGTTAAAGTTAAGTCTACGGGATTTGTCAAAGAACCGAACTTTTTCGCCAATGAAATGCTAATGCGAGTATACAAATCAATAAACCCAAAAACTCCCTAGTCAATTCAATATGTGGTTTCTCAGCTTTCATGCTTTCCACAATAGATTCTGCCCCTGTATTCAACCAATTAATAAAATCAGGTAACAAAAATAAAAAACCTCCTACGCAAACAAGTAGTCCTGCACCAATCATCCGTTTATTATACTGCCCCATTAATGCCATGCCTGAAATAATAGAAATGTAGATATATAGCGCAATCCACAACCACGGGTCAGGATCATTGTATTGTACGATAGCAAAGAGTAAAAAGAGGATTGCTAGTAGGCTATTGATGATTTTCATAATAGAAAATAAATAAATGATGTACCTTCGGTTTTTTTAGTGACACAAATTTAAATAGAAAAATGCTTGTTTGATCTAATAACAATTATTTTACAAGGCTTTAAATTCTGCCATTTAGAAGTAAATAGTAATAAATAAAAATTTATACTTTATAGTAAGGAATTATCTTCTGTTAACTGCTCTGTTAACAGAATTAATAACTGCAAGTAGTGTCGAGGCATCCGAACTCCTTGATTTTCAATTTTTTAAAAATATTTAATAATATTCTTAAAAAGGTTTGATTATGACTTTAAAAAAAAGTATAGAAGTATTACTTTTGCACCGATTTTCAAAAGAAGGCTTTTTTCTTTAAAAATTTAGCATCAGATGAGTCGAATAATTATATGTTTTATATATGTTTTTAGCTTTGCGATTTGTGGGATAGCACAAAACCATGATGGGCACAATCATGGTACGCAAAATAATAGCACTCAGAATCACGATGGTCACGATCATAGTGGGCACGATCATAGTGGGCATGACCACAGTGGACACAATCATGGTGCCCAAGGTCATGACAATCATAATCACGGTGCAGCACATCATGGGGAGACGATATGTGGCGAACCAGCACATCATGAGTTTGATGCAGGGGCGAATGCTATTCATCACATTGCAGATGCGAATGTATACAGTATCGGCCCATTGATGATTCCACTTCCTTGTATCTTATATTCTAAAGAGAGTGGATTGAAGACTTTTTTGGCTTCTAAATTCCATTTTGATAGAATCGGTCACGGTTCAGGTCACCAAGCGGTTGATAAGTATGTACTAGATGAGGGAACGGTAAGACGAATAACCGATGCTGATTTTCCACAAGGCGAAGTGCCAATTAGTGGATTTGTTCATAAAGAGATAGATGGCAAGCATGCTTCTTTTGTTTGTTATAATAATAATTTATATTCTACAGATGCTAAGAGTACAGCAGATGGAGGACTTTTTGGGGGAGGTATTACCTCTTTCTATGATTTCTCTATTACGAAGAATGTAACTTCCATGCTGTTGGTTTGCTCATTCTTATTCTTCTTATTTAGGTCTGTAGCAAAATCAATGATGCGTAGAGAAGGTATGGCACCAACGGGATTACAAAATTTCATGGAGCCATTTGTGCTCTTTATTCGAGATGAAGTTTCTATTCCTTTCCTAGGTGATAAATCAGATAAGTACTTACCCTTCTTATTGTGTATCTTTTTCTTTGTATTAGGATTAAATCTATTTGGTCAAATTCCTTTTTTCGGAGGATCAAATGTTACAGGAAATTTAGCAGTGACTGCGGTATTGGCAATAGCTGCTTTCTTAGTAACCAATATCAGTGGTAATGCAGATTACTGGAAGCATTTATTCTTAGCGCCAGGTACACCGTGGTTCGTAAAGATTATTTTAATACCTGTGGAATTGATGGGTATCTTTATTAAGCCCTTTACATTGATGCTGCGTTTGTTTGCAAACATCACAGCAGGACACATGGTAATTTTGATCTTCGTTAGTTTTATCTTCATTTTCGGTAAAAACGGAACAAATATACCAGGAGCAGGACTAGGAGCAGTAGGGGCAACTTTATTGACCTTGTTTATGATGGCGATTGAGTTAATCGTGGCATTCGTTCAAGCGTTTGTATTTACGATCTTAACGGCTTCTTATATTGGTGCTTCGACAGAGGAACACCACCACGTTGAACACGCAGAACATTAATTATATATTAAGTAGTAGGTAGTAAGTAGTAGGTAATAAGTATATTAGATGTTGACGATTAGTTTTGATAAATTCTAGCTTGTCAACATCTAATATACTTACTACCTACTACCTACTACTTACTACTTATTGCAAGATATTTTTTTACCCTATAAATCTTTAAATCATGGGTGGTTCTATTGTAGCAATAGGCATGGGTTTAGCTGTAATTGGCGCAGGTCTAGGTATTGGATGGATCGGTGCGAAAGCAATGGAAAGTATTGCACGTCAGCCAGAAGCTGTAGGTGATATTCGTGCGAATATGATCTTAATGGCTGCCTTCATTGAGGGTGCTGCGTTGATCGCATTAATTCTTTCTTTCTTAGTAGCATAAGCCTACCTAAGCAAAAAAGGCAAAATAGTATCTATCTTGTCTTGCTTAAAGAAAATTAAGTCTTTAAGACTGGCTACGCAACGGTTGGTTGCGGGCCAGTCTTTCCAAGGAAAAAATTTGATTATTGGTTGATTAGTTATAAATGAACCAATTATTAATCAACTATAAATACAATATCATGATATTTCTCGCTGACTTTAGTGTAATCAAACCAGACTTTGGCTTATTATTCTGGACTTCTATCATCTTTTTATTATTTTGGTTTTTGATGTCAAGATTTGCTTTGGGACCAATTACAGAGTCTTTAAAGAAAAGACAATCAGATATTCAAGATGCCTTGGATGAAGCGAAAAAAGCGAAAGAAGAAATGGCTGCGCTTACTTCAAAAAATGAAGAATTGATTAAAGTAGCACAATCAGAGCGGGCGAAAATTTTAAAAGAGGCGAAAGAGGTAAAAGAGTCTATCATTTCAGAGGCAAAAACCAGAGCAAAAGAAGATGCGAACCGCATTGTTTCTACTGCTAAAATGGAAATCGAGGGGCAGAAAAAAGCAGCCTTACTAGATGCCAAAAACCAAATCGGTCAAATGGCATTGACTATCGCTGAAAAAGTAATTCGCAAAGATTTAAGTGCCAACAAAGAGCAAGTAAGCTTCGTGAATAAGCTAGTGGAAGAAATCAAAATGAACTAGAAATGAGTTATAAGTTATGAGTTATGAGTTATTACCTACCTTAGATGTTGACTATGATGTATGTCAGAAGCAGTCAACATTTAGCACAGATAATAACTCCTAACTCCTAACTATACATATAAAGAAGTTATGAATTATAAGTTATAACCTACCCTAGATGTTGACTGCTATGTAATACACATCATAGTCAACATTTAGGGTAGATAATAACTCATAACTTATAACTCATAACTATATAAGTAACTATGTCAGTAACTAGAATTGCGTCTCGGTATGCTAAGTCTTTATTGGACTTAGCGCAAGAGCAGGATAAGGTAGAGCGAATCTTGGAGGATGTGCAAGCATTGAAGCAAGCAACGAAGCAACGAGATTTTGCATTAGTATTGAAAAGTCCAATCGTTAATACAGAGAAGAAGCAAGCCATTGTTAAAGAAATTTTCAATGGTAAGTTTGATGAATTGACTATGGGATTTTTGGATATTATCGTAAGAAAAGGGCGAGAACCTTATTTGGCGAATATCGCAGAGGAGTTTATCGTACAATATAATGCGACCAAGCAGCTATCTACGATCAAAATAACCACTGCTGCTCCAATGGAAGCGGGTTCTTTAGAAGCAGTAAGAGCGCAACTATTATCAAGTAGTGCCACTAATAAAAATGTGGAGATACAGACAGCTGTTGACCCTGCTATCATCGGTGGATTTGTGATTGAATTTGATGATAAGTTGTACAATGCGAGCGTGGCGCATAAATTGGCATTGCTTAGAAAAGAATTTACAACGTAGAAATTGAGAAGAAGCCAGCAATTGTTGTTCTCTAACAGCAATTGCTGACTTCTATTATAAATATTAAAGATAAAGGTCTTGTTTGGTAACAGCCTTTATAAATTAGGAACGAGAAATAATTGCCTAATTGTCCTATTGTTTAATTGCCCTTAGTCAACATCTAACAGGGGACAATTAAACAATCAAACAATCAAACAATTATCTTCCCCCTAATAGACGATTCATCATTCAAAAATAAAAACTAACAATATGGTTAATGTCAAACCTGATGAAATATCGGCGATAATCAAACAACAATTGTCTGGTTTCAAAACCTCAACAGATTTAGAGGAAGTAGGAACAGTATTAGAGGTGGGTGATGGTATCGCCCGTGTATATGGCCTAACCAGTGCGCAAGCAGGGGAATTGGTGGAATTTGAAAATGGCGTAAGAGCAATTGTATTGAACTTAGAGGAAGATAACGTAGGGGTGGTATTGATGGGTTCAAGTGAAGGTATCAAGGAAGGAGCTACTGTTCGTCGAACAGGTAGTATTGCTTCTATTGATGTGGGAGAGGGCTTCGTAGGAAGAGTTGTGAATACCTTGGGCGCACCGATTGATGGTAAAGGTCCAATCACAGGAGAACGATACGAGATTGCATTGGAGCGTAAAGCACCGGGGGTAATCTATCGAGAGCCTGTAACGGAGCCATTACAAACAGGTATCAAAGCGATTGACGCAATGATTCCAATTGGTAGAGGACAACGGGAGTTGATTATTGGTGACCGTCAGATTGGTAAAACAGCCATTGCGATTGATACGATTATTAATCAAAAAGAATTTTACGATAGAGGCGAGACCGTTTACTGCATTTATGTAGCATCTGGTCAGAAAGCATCTACTGTTGCACAGATTGTAAAGACTTTAGAAGAGAATGGAGCGATGGCTTATACAGTAGTCGTTTCTGCTTCTGCTGCTGAACCTGCACCGTTGCAGTATTACGCACCATTTGCGGGCGCAGCGATTGGAGAATTCTTTAGAGATACAGGTAGACCAGCATTGATTGTTTATGATGATTTATCAAAGCAAGCGGTTGCCTATAGAGAGGTATCCTTATTACTTCGTCGTCCACCAGGGCGGG
>JAYJMJ010295833.1:0-10401 GCA_036873875.1 Laminaria ephemera
GCAGAATGACTAAGCGAGCTGTTCACGAGACCCAAGCTGATACTTGGCATATGAATTTTAAGGATGTATTGGCTTGAAATAAGCAGAGTGACCCCCCCCCCGCCCTTCTCTCCTGCTGTACACGATGCCACGTAGCGAGTAGGGAGGCTATGTATGTGGCATACTTCTGCTCGTACTGGGCTTTTTTCA
Organism: Laminaria ephemera; assembly: GCA_036873875.1. Lineage (NCBI taxonomy): Eukaryota > Phaeophyceae > Laminariales > Laminariaceae > Laminaria > Laminaria ephemera. Next base: position 190 of record JAYJMJ010295833.1, read on the forward strand.
CCGTGGTTTGTGAGTGATGCTCTGTTATCTCACTCGCTTCGCAATGAACACTATTATAGTAGCAGGATGAATGAAAGAGTTAACGCATGGGCTTTTCTTGGATGAAATGAAATGCGACTGTGTACGTACTTGGTATTCGAACTGAAAGCCGTTGTATGCGGAATGACAGGTACCACAACAGTTTGGCCTGAGACTGGTACAACAATTCTAGAGCAGGAGCTATGGTTTCTTGATGCTGGTCAACTGGATTTAGTGTGTTCCCGTAGGGAGGCTATTGGTATTGATGCCTAGATCTTGGAATTGAATGTCTGGTATGATGCGAGTATTGGTGGCATTGGTACTTGGTTCTTGAATTCGAGGCTAGTATTTTATGAGTATTATTGGCTTAGGTACTTGGTTCTTGAAAATGATATTCTGGTTTTTGATATTTGAGCTGATTCTGATATTGGTAGTTGGAATCTGGGTTTTGGTCTTTGACATTTAAGACCCTGAGTTTGATAGACTGTTGGTGCTCGCTTTTGACTTTAGACTTCTGATTTTGGAGGTTTTGATTGGAGCCTTGATTTTGAGGTTGCTATTTGAGACTTTGGTTTGAGGTTGATATTTAACATGTTCCATTCTTGGTTTAGAGATTTGAGGTTTGAATTTGGGCTTTGAGTATGTTGGAGTTATGGATTTGACACACATCAGTTTCGATCCTATTTCGCCCAGCTGATGAACGCATGATTACCGGGGCAGATGTCCCTAGTTCGGCGTCTGAGTGATGATCACCCGGTTGATGTTGAAGTTAGGGACACTCTGAGTTATTGAATTGGAAGGTTCTGGATTTGGCATTTGGATTGAATCTGAGATCCCGGTTTTGATATTTGGGTTTTGAGCATGATAACGTGTATTTGAGTGTTTAATGATGTTGGCTTAAATCGTCGTGATATTATGAGCAATGGTGTAATATCTCGTGCACTTAGTAGGGAGGCTGTTGAGAGGGTACGAGGTGAATGAAATGGCCATGTAACCGTCTTGGACTTCGTAGAGACAACAGGGATGTTTCTGCCGGGAGAAATTTCATATGGACTTCGGAAGATACCCAGTAGTTCGCTTTATGTTTTGATGCATCTGTTGCACTGTATTCTACTCCATATCTACATGTACTCCGTGCGTCCTGCCACCGTGAGAGCCCACCCGTGAACCTGTTCCGGCTCACCCCATCACATCAGTGAGGGTATTGAACAATAGCAACCCACCAACTGATGAACACTGTTTCCACAACAAGTCGGACAAGGCAGCTTCGACGACAGGGAGACTAGCTTGAATGCATATATATTGTCTCCCTCGAAGGTGGAAATTCAGGATTGTCTTGGACTAGCATCCAATACCAACACACATAATATAGGGGTGGTGGTGAATATGGCTGCCATTGACTTTGTTGTACGAGAGCGTGAAAAGCAACATGACGAGCATCGCCAGCCAGGGAATACATTACGAGTAACGAGACCGCTATATTAGTTGGCGTATATTTGTCGGACTATCAACATGCGTACTTATTGTACTGGCTGAGCCAGCCAGTACCCGGCCCTATATTGTATAACAGGTACCAGGTAGTATTTATTTGAGCTCGCGGTTTGGAAATTTGAAGGATTTTACTTCCAGGACTGAAAACCGCAAATATCGATATGATTGAATATCGTGGCTTCATTTGACTCTGTTATCCAAAAGTGATACTAGTATTATTGCCGTCCTAAGATCCGGACTAGAAGTCAGCTTTGTTGACCTGAATGTCTATTGCGACAACTGCAGAGAAGAACGGTAAGCATGTTGAGGCAGAGAACGATTTTGTGCTAATATGAAAGCGCACAATGTTTGTGGTGTGATCAAGCATCACGTTTGTAGGGGACCACGTCATGTGATGCTGCTGCACTTACCAGATCAGCGATGAAGAGGACGGTCACCGCATTTAATACGACGGTCGCACTGTCTTCTGAAGTTGACAGTATAACCGTCATGGCTGCGGTGAGCACAATCCCATACACCGCGAAAATGCCAATGCCGAGAGCACGATGTCCAACACATAAGCCATCCACCAACAGCGAGAAACCGGCGCGCAGATCATGGGTAGTAGAAGCGATGAGCAAGTACATGGCTCCAACGATCGCCGACAATAGATATAAGCCGGACGAATCCGCGCTGTTAGATGGCGAGATATCGTCAGAATTGTCGATGGTTTTTGCTAGAATGACGAGCATGATGTAGGCCAATCCTTGCATCTGCACATAAGAAAATGGCGGCGGGGGGAGGGTGGGGCGGTAGATACACGGGTAATCTATAAACACAACCCTATTGTCTCAATAGGGTCTGTATGCTTGCGATAACGTCAAAGCCGTGACGTTCCCGTGCAACAGGGACAAGATCCTGGCGCAGCTCGAGGTTAGTGCGACAATGGCGGTGGGCATCAATCTTCCCAAAGTTACACGCGACCGGAGTAGGTTATGATAGGGGTACTCTCGATCTCGGTTTCGGGGGCGTTAGTGTGCGAAAAAACTTGTGTTCGACATCAAGCGAATGATATTAACTGAATGATCGACATGACCCAGTGGTCGAAACATAGGGACATTTTCCCCGGTTTTGGGACAAGAAAGCCTACCCGTAACACGCGCGATCGAAGTATCACACACAGCTTGCAAATATGAGTTAGTTTCGACGAAATCCTCGATCTCATAACTGGAGTGTATTTATGTGTTTTACACAAAAACGATCTACACCACGTAACAATTCAAGATCAAGGCGAATATATAGGGAGGTAAGTATTGATATATGCGGAAAAACGGACGAGTATAAGGTATACGGTAAACCTGCCGAACTCAAGCAACTCGTCACACAAATGTTGGAGCTGTTATTGCCAGGGTTCGGCGGTGTCTCATGGTCTATCGAAATTGTACTGATGACTGCGAAGGTGCAATGCAGACAAAAACAAGACCTCATAAGTGCAGGTTCACGATGCAATTAACAATGTCAGGTATCAGGTGGTTGACACGGCGTGAAATGACACAATAGCTAAGTGCGACCATGGGAATAAGGACATACCATTGCCAACGCCAGGATGCTGGCATCGTTGTCGACTCATACATACTATACATAAAGACGCAACGGTTTAAAATGTAGTGCTAATAGTTCATGCTGGTACTGACATCAGCCGAAACTTCCTCAGTTTGCTGAGGATCTCTGTGAACCTCGAACCTCTCTGACTGCCCAACTGTCTGACTTTCTGACCAAAAGCGAAAAACCATAAAACGGTATAGCAGTGGTTTCTACGCCAGTTTACGATATAGAGGGAAAACAAAATAAGCTCAAGGCCCAACAAACCAGCAAAACGTTAGGGCCTACCGACCCCAATATCCACGACATGCCATTTTGTGGCGACCTTTGTCTGATGAGTGAAATTTGTTGAGTGAAATTACTGCTGTAACACACACCTTGAACGTGTTTTGTACTGAATGCCAATCACGAACGCCAGTAAATTCCAGGAAAATGCCGAACCTATTTGCTGAGAAGACCTCACCACGGCGCAGCCAGAAGGCAAAGCTTATAGGCACTACATCAGCACAGGCTAGTACTGAGAGAGAAACGGATAAGTCAGAGAAAAGCAGGCACAGCAAGAGGTTACAACAGCACAGCCCACGAGCCCGACAGTCTAACATTCAGGCGCAGGCGTGTAGAGGGTCGGGAGGAAGGAGGGGGCGGCCGGCTAGGCGTCTCGCCGTCTCGCGCTCGGAAGAGAGGGTGGTGGCAGAGGAGGGCCTCTCGTGCGCAATGTGGATCTCCGTTAGCTTTCAGGTCCCACTACGGACGGAAATGAAATTACTGTAGTCTTTCAGATTGGCACCACAACGGTAACTTTGTTTCCGACCAGATCAGTACGACACATGAATCCTTGTGATTATGTTAAGGGCGTAGACGAGTCGTTGATTGAGCTTAAACAATGCGCATCTCCTGCGCCCAGGGGCGACGGGCCTCCTCGGGGCAGAGACATCGGGGAGCCCGCCCACGCTTGAATCCGACCCGTGTCGGCGGAGGGAGGACGATCGGGGATACGAGGCCTGCTGACGGGTGGCGCAACCAAAAATGTCGATGTTCTCGTACCACCCCTAACCGAAATATAGCAACCGTTGGGTTATCAATACGAATGCCAAGCGGTCCTTACATTTCCGACGGGAACGGTAAGTAGCATTTGTTTCTTTCGATTAGGCATTTTTTTCTCCTTAGGGGACACGGGGCACGCGGTGCGGTTTGAATGCGTGCTCTGGGGATCGAATGCTGCGGGATCCTGGGACGAAACTGCAGCAAAGTAGGATGCGGCCATCTCGTGATATTATGGGATCATGCGGAAATGGCGCCAGACACCTAGCTGACGGGGATAGTCATTGAGCTTGAGGTAGTTCTCAACGACACGCGTATATACTACATGTACCACCATCGTTTACGTCAACACATAATACAGTTGGAGGATTGCTATACGTTTCACCGTGGCAGTAGGATGATTGCTATACGTTTGAGCGCTGTTGTGCTCGTGGCATTCGAGGGCCGGTGCATGGAGTCTTCTTGCTGAAAATGGTAACCCTACTCATGCGACCGTCCGACCAAACTAGGTAGTGAAGCAGTATACTGAGGGATAGCACGGCAACGCATTTCGTGGGCGGCCTTACATTGCGTATGTAAAGTTCTGAACGCGAAAATGATGGATGCGACTTTGCTTCGGTCACCACACTCACTCACTCTCCAAGCCGGGCGGAGCTTGACAAAAAACATGGCTCCATGGAGTTATTTGAAGACGTAATTCCGGGAAAATATATGGCTCGTTTATGAATATGGGCTTGCCCTTTGTAAAGCGCGAGTGCCACCGATACATTTAGGATTCGTCATATCGGCCTAATCGGCCTACTCACAAAGAGAACAAGCCAAGCGATGAACCTCTCGGACAGCGTCGGGTCGTAATCTTCATCGCTCGCCTTCTCCCCGCACGCCCAGATGTAGATTGAATCGGAAAGATGGCGTCGCATCCAGGCGGAATCGGTTCCCGCGCTCGTCGCCCCTTCTTCCATTTCTAGGACTAAGCGGAGAGCATGCGGAGGCACAGAGGTTGAAGACCATTGGAAACGTCCGGAAGGCTCGATCTTTGACGAAGTGCCGACAATATTATTGGGTTCTGCTGAAAATTGTGCACTGCGGATAGATGCCGCAGGCCAATGGAAATATCGAATATCCAAACCTGACGGGAAAGATACCCTGCTATCATAGTTAGATCTACAACAAGAGCTGTTATTCATAAACATCAAAACACCCGGTAGTGTCGCAAGCGAAGTGTTGAAAACGGCGAACAAATACGCAAGTGTACGTGTCGCCAGTTTGGCGGGTATATCAAAAGCGTTGGACATACACTTCCGTTCTGTGACAACTTGCAAACCCGCAGCCGCTAACACCCGCCTGAACCATTTGCGACACTGCTAGCATTGCGTCACTAAGGTTGTTTTTGTTGATAATGAAACCCTCGGAGTAACCTGTAGGGACATCGTCACGCCCCCAAGCAACCAAAACCACCCACCACCCATGGTAAATGACGAATGCTACGGTAGAGGTGCACCATTTTTTTTCTGGGGCTCCTCACTTGAGGAGCTCTATACCTCACCCAAACACTTGGTTGGAGTAAACAAAAAGTTCAACCCGATGACCAAATCCATGGCCTAGGTATAAAATGTATTCATAGTGCAAAACAAGAATGACATTCCGACAAATTTGGGTTAAGGAGCCCCGTCATTCACAAAATATTACTGCCAAAAGTGCTACCTCTATCGTAGCAAGCGTCAATCCACGTCCCTATTTTACCTATTTCATATTGTGCGCTCACTTTGCTGGTCATCGCTTCTTTTGTCGTCCTCCATCTTTTGACGAAAACGATGCGAGCCCAGCCGATATTGTTGCTGCTTTAAAGGGAAAAAATGGCGCAGCGAATCATGGAAAAAGGGATGACAGGATGGAAAACATGTTGAGAGTGAGAACATTGTGTACTGAGATGAAACAGCAGGTGCCTTTTGTGGCTGGCCTTCCCAACGTCAGATGAAACTTCAGCCATCTTGATCTAAACGGCTGCGCAATGATCGTGTACAACTAAACGAAAGCAGGCTCCTCGCGTACCGTACACTTCATGTTGTGTACAATTGTACATGAGGAAGCAACCCCGAACCAAGCACGGAAATATGAAGAAAACAACGACGAATGGACTATGGACATTTTTCGAAAGGAAATTCCATTGAGGAGGCGTGTTAAGAAGCAATGAAAATTGATTTGGGACATTGTTCGGTATGGAAACTACATTAGGAAGCGCGATAAGAATAGACCCGCAAACAACAGTTATGGGTGTTCCGTCGGGTCTCGGCATCTGCGCCCTGAGCGAACGCGTGTTTGTTGGTTGTTGTTGTTGGATTTTGCTCGTACTCCGCTTTTTGGCCTCTTCGTCGTTTTTCGGGTGTACGTATCATATACCAGGTACATACCGTAACATGGGAGTTTTTTTCAGGGCTTTTCACTGGTCATGGCCTGAGCCGCGGGCCGGGTCAGGAGGTTTGGACTTCTCGCGGGTTGAGTCCGGTCGGGCCAGGAGGTGTCAGAGAATCTCACGGATCGGACTGGGTCGGGTCAGGAGGTTTTTAAATATCACGGGCCTGCCGTGACACGAGAGAAGTGACCCGAACCGTGAAAAGCCTTGGAATTTTCCATACAACCCCCTCTCCCGGGAGTGCTCTGGAAGCTGTGTTTCGGACATCGCTACTTGATGCAAACACACAGCGCGACTATTCAGCTCCCACTGCTTACGCATCCACTTAAATTTATCACAGAAGCGCAGCAGTACCCAGCAAGCAACACATACGCTAGCGCCCCCCTCGTAAGAAAGAGCCCCACAAGCAGCTTGGCTTACAAATTACTGGGAAATACGAAATTTGACATCTGCCATACTTAAGATGTTGGTGTAGGAAAAGCCCTTTCTCAAATAAGAAATCTAGCCTAAAACCAATACCAGGTATCTCGGTTTCCTATCAGAGGGCCTGTACTGTACTACAGTAGCATGGCAAAATGCATCACAAAATATCTCCGTCAAACAGCCAGTAGGGGAACCACTACAACAGCCGATACATCCCCTGGTCTTCGAGCGATAGCGAAGAGAGTTCAGCATGATACAATCCAGACTGCGTCCGGGGGTTGTATTCGGTACATTTAGAAACCCCGCAACCCGGGGGCATCGACGTCGGACGGTCGAGGGCACCTTACCACTTAGAGTTAATTCTAACCAACACAAACTATACGAGGAATTGTGGCAACAAAACGAGACATTTTCGCGAATATTGATATTTATAAAAAATATTTCAAATACGTCAGCTGTGAGTTCTACCAACTGAATGGTCGATACTCAACTACAGTTCTACCAATTGATATTTGTCACGAATCATGATCTTGAAAACTTTAGAAAAAAATCATAAAAACTGATGTCAGGATTCGTGTAAAAAGGGCCGTGATTTTGTTTTTGAATACGTGATTTTTTTGTCAGGAATCGTTTTTTATGAGAGATTTGTTTTGCTGGCTGTGTGACAGACGCTCGATTTGCTGTTGTCAACCCTCGATTTTGGTCGGCGTGGGATCAGGGTACTTGGTGGGTCCAGCCGGCGCTACTTATACACCCGGGGTCAGTTTGGAGGGCTCAGGTCCAGATGGGATTAGGTCTGGGTGGGGTCAGGGTGCAAGGTGAATATTTGCGTGTGTGCTTGTGTTGACCAATGAAACATCCCGAAATATCAACGACTTCACCAATGAAATATCAGTGGTTGGCCAATGACGGCGTTTCTCGAATAAGTGGTAAGCTCTACTTGGACGGGCCACCTAATCTCCGTGGTAGTCTCGACGACCTCACAGCTTTGAATTGTCGTCGTGTCTGCCTGCTGGTCTATTGCTGTGTTCCGTGTTGTCGGGTGCTAGCTTGTATTGACATTGTTTTTTTCCAGTACGTGTTCTCTGAACTCGTTCGCCGCTGTTTTCTTCGGTACGTTTGGATACTGCATTCTGTGCCTCGAGGTCGAAAGCAGCAAGGAACACGAATCTCCTACCTATGATGCTACCAGGTATTTATTAATAACTTTCGTTTTCGTTTTCGTTTTCCTTCTTGGTAGCACAGGCCCGCAGGCGGTGCCCATGGAAGAAAACGATGATGCACGTATATCAGACAATCAGATACAACAGTGCTGTGGGCATGGGTTCTCAACACATACAGTACTTGTACTACGGAGTACAGGACATGATGCCGTTGTCGGCTCGACAAATTGCACTTTTTGTCTACGTGCCTCGCGAACGTGAATCACTCGCAGGGGATCATCGCGGCAGGCACGGAACTCATCATTTAACGACGGCTATCATGCCGAAGGCAGGCTTCCGGCCCCGCTATAGACTACAGCGTGGAGACCTAGGGTATAGCCGACGTGTAGAATTTTTCCGCGCCACATGACGAGACTGAGATTGATGAGGGTTGTTTGATATCATGGTTCATATGGCATCTGCCTTTCTTCGTACGACGAATCAAACCACACTCCTACGCGTTGTTCACCTGTGACTCGAGGAGAAGAAGAAGAACAAGCAGTCCCCGGAGATTCCTCAGATTCTCTGCTGTAAGACACCCAGCGGCGCACTTGATATAACTACTGTACGTACAGCACGCCGACTCTCCACTTCAACACGATTGGTCAGTATCACCACAACACGATTGGTCAGTAGTAGTATGTGACGCTCAACGGCCGTATCCATCACCAGCTGATCCTGGTTCCTCAAGAAAGCATGCCACGAAGACGATGAATATATATGGAGCGAAACGACGAAGACCATTGAACGCGAATTGAGAAGGCGATGTACTCTCTCTCGTAACCACGAGAGATCAGGCGTGAGGCTCACCCTCCTCATGGAATGAACGCTGTTCGGGTTGTTTTGGGCCGCGCCGAACAGTTCGGGTTGTCCTGTTGTCTTGGCGAGGGTCAAGTTGTTCGACGCCGGAGCGGGGCAGATTTGGCGAGCAAGGCGAGCAAACCTCCAATCAAAAAGTACGATCTTCGCCAGAGTTACTCGAGCTCGGACTTTTTTATCAAGCGAAAGAAGTGCGGTCTTGTCGACTGTCTACTGCAGTCCCGTGCTCGCGCGCGGCAGTACGAGCACTGTTGCTGTATAATAACTGCCTGCGCAGTCGCTCGGACACTGAACCTGCTAGGACATCCTAGCCAGAAGCCCGCGTTACTTTATGTAACCGAGGATGCTGTAATCGCCGTTTTTTTTCGACATTTGACATTTGTTGCCCCTGAAAACCTTACGTAAAGGGTCCACTGATAAGTTCCAATCAACTTCTGCGGTAGTCACCAGAGCACAAGGAGCGAGAATCTTTCTTAAAAAAGATCGGCTCGATTCCTGCTCAGCGAACGAAAGAAAGAGCCCAATAAGTAGAGGCCTACCTGAGGAATCCACTGACGAAGCAAGATCCAGGCTGGTGGCGAAGATCGCACAATCCGATTGGAACCTCGCTCGCCATTGTATATGTCCCGCTCAGCTCCAGGGTCGGGCCGGATAACTTGGCATGCGCCAAAACCACTCGAACACCGTTTGTTCCAGGTGGGTTAGGCTCACCCAGATGATATCCTTTTCCGAGTATAACGCTGTGTTCGCGTTCAACTCGGTTCAATCAGGTTCAACACGAAAATAATTTAATCAAGCAAAACGACAGCCGTTTTTTGTCGTCGGTTTTTTAGCTGTTTTTTGTATCCCCACCGGAGATCGGGTCCGGCGGGGATATCCTACAAAGGCTAAGACAAAAAATTGGGCGTACGAGTACCGTAAATAGCAGTGCACATCGGCAATTTTCGAAACAAGAAAATTACTGTCGGGGATGATACATATTGGTACTCCCTTTGCCCTTCTTGATCCATCGCCCTCGTGGTAAACCTTGTTTTGGAACAAGGCTGCTACTGGATACAGTCATTGTGCCTCACGTACTGCTGCTTGCTGTGGCGGCACTGTACTGTATATACTTCTCAGGCTGAGAGTCGAAGAGCTGCATTCTAGGCAATGATGTCGGATTACGGCTGGGATAGTTTATACTTACGCGAATTACGTCAAAATCGAAAAAATTAGGTTCTTACG
>JAYJMJ010295844.1:0-10401 GCA_036873875.1 Laminaria ephemera
TTCTATCCCTTCTATTGGACAGACTAGATTAGACAGATGGCGCTTCTGTGCAAGAGGTGGTTAGGCTGACGCTTACAAAGTTAGAGCCACTCATGGAGCACATAAGAGGTGAGCTTCTGGCGTCAACCGTTATGCACATGGATGAAACTACGGTGCAGGCACTTAACGAACCAGACAAATCACCACAAAGTAAGTCCTACATGTGGTTTCAACGCGGCTGGCTGCCAGATAAACCGGTCTTATTGTTTAACTATGATCCGAGTCGCTCCAGTGCTGTCCCTGACAGGTTGCTGGAAAACTACAGCGGCACATTAATGAGCGACGGCTATACCGCGTACCAGAAGATAGCAGCTAAGAAAAAACTAACGCACTTGTGTTGTTGAGCGCATGTGCGTCGAAAGTTTGTTGATGCACAAAAGGCGCAGCCCAAAGGAAAAACAGGAAGGGCTGATAATGCCATAGCAAAAATAGCCAAATTTTATGCGGTAGAAAAACGGCACGTGCAAAGCGACAGTCATACGCGACAACTTGCTAGGGAAAACGAGAGTAAGGTTGTGCTTGCTGAGTTAAAGCTGTGGTTAGAAAAAACACAACTACAGGTGCCACCAAAAAATGCGTTAGGAAGAGCTGTTAACTACGCCTTAAAATACTGGACTGAGTTATCTCGATACATCGAAAATGGAGAGTGGCCTATTGATAACAACGCAGCAGAAAACGCGATTAGGCCATTCGTCATTGGTAGAAAGAACTGGCTGTTTAGCAACAGTCAGCGCGGGGCCACGGCGAGTGCAAACTTATACAGCTTAATAGAAACAGCAAAGGCCAATGCACAAGAGCCGTATCAATACCTGAGCTGGCTGTTCGAGAGACTCCCTAAGACTGACTCTTCTGACTACGCCTCGCTCATGCCCTGGAAAATGCCATTAGTGCCTGACCTGTAGTTAGCCCGACGCTTACCATAAATTAAGCAGGCGTTGGACTAATTTCACCTTTCGGACACTCGCGAATTAGGTGAATATTAATCCACATCCAAGTGCAACCAAGACTGCCCCTATCCAAGCTAGGGGTTCAGGGCACTTACCTGATTTTATCCACAATAGTGGTAGCATAATAACTGGTGTGGTTGATGCAAGAGTAGAAACAATTCCTACTTCTGCACCTACTAAAGCATACATGATTAACGTCATGCCTAGCCCCATACCCAATGCGCCAGAAATGGCTGTGAGCATGAGTATTGGTAAAGTTATTTTGTTTGTTTGCCATACTATTTTTTTGGCGGCTCCAGACAAAATAGCCAATGCAAACGCTGATACGCCCATTCTGATAGCTGAGGAAGCAATCGGATCAGCTCCTGCCAATAATGCAGGCCTGATTATAAGTGAGCCAAAAGCTTGAAAGAGAGCTGCTAACAAACCCAGAGATAATGCAATCCAAACATCTCCGCGAATCACTTCCCAATTGTCATTTGAGGATACTGAGTTTGATCCATAGGCTATTGCCAGTAAAACTCCCAAGAAACACATAACTATTCCAACTATGTCGTCAAATTTCAGAGTTTCATTTAGAAAGAGCCATCCCAAAAAAGTGGCAATCGGAGCGTGTAAGGAAAACAGCAATGACGTTTTTCTTGGCCCCAACCTGTTTAAAGCAAGAAATTGGGCAGTGTCTCCTAAAAAAACACCGATCAGGCCTGATAAAATCAATGCCTGAAGATGAGACATCCCAATAGTACCCCAACCACCGACAACACTGACGTAAGCTGACAGTCCAATACTAACAATTGTCATTCTAATGAGGTTAAACTTAACTGCACCCAATGCCTGCGATGGCGCGGCGGCAATAAGACTATTGAGGGCCCAGCATATCGCAGCAGCGAGAGCAGCTAGCTCAAACATTATTAATAATCATGTTCTATCGCTCTAATTACTGAAGGTTACGGGCGGCAACGCCGTATTTAGGTTTATTGGCAACCGTTTGCCTGTCATTATGAACAGATCCCTGTTAGGCGAAGAGATAGCTGTATCGAGACCAAGAACTTTTAAGATGACCTCTGTTAGGTCTGGCACGACGCATATGGTTGCTTTAGTTATTAGATTCAGCCCTGCAATAGTAAGAGCAAGTGAGGTTTTTTTGTAGTTGTCTGTAGTATTTTTCTGCTCGTTAAACAATGGTCGCTGCCCCACTATAAAGCTATCTCCTTCTGTTATCATATCTTCGATAAGATGAGCCATGTCAAATGGAGAAAACAACTCTATTTTTGATGATTGAACGATATTTTCCTGTTGTGATTTTAGGCGTTCAAAATATTTTTGGTGCTCTGGCAACCAAGCACCTGGTTCTGGAACAACATGATCAGACAACTGTTTTTTCAATTCATCTAATTCTGAAATCCAACTCGGTAGCGTCTTGCCGAAGAGTCGATCCACAAGTTTCTCTGCGGATTTAAGTATAAAATTCGTATTTCCGGACTCCGGTCTAAAATAAGATAAGGCAAAACGAACATAATCGGGGTACCAATCTTTGAGAAGATCATTTCCCCATATTGCATGCTTCCGACTTGTAGAAAACTTTTCCCCATCCAGATAAAGTAAATCGTTTACGATGTGAATATTTGGTTGTCGTATACCCAATGCTTGGTATATAGCTGGGAACAAAATTGTGTGGTAATAGGCGTTATCAAATCCATAGCAATGTATAATACTGTCGGCATCAGCGAATGTCTGTTTTACTTGATTTAATCGATCCAGTGGAAGACCAGAGTTTTTGTTGCTAGCACCCCATAAATATCCAAACGCCATTTCAAACCAAACGTAGACAACTTGGTCGTTAAAACCGTCAATCCTATGATTTATACCCCACGGACTTGGATGACTGATACAGATATCAGGCAAACCGTCTTCGATCGTTTGTAAACTCATATTTAATGCCTTTGCGGACATAGACGAAGACTTTACATATTGTACGAGATGTTCAGAAAATTTTGAAAGTGCGAAGTACAGTCTCTCGCACGTATCTACATGTACGGGACCGCCATCTATATTGGAAATAGGATTTTCTAGATCAATGCAATTATTAGGTCGCCCACATTGTTCGCAAGCGTTTCCATCAGAAACGAAACGACAGTGGGGACATATTCCACTTACAAGCGCTTCATGCAGATACCTACCAGAATTATCAAATGTAGCCATTCTTTCGGCTGAATAGATAAACCCTAAATTATACAGATCATCAATGCAATAAAGAACGAAGTCGTTATAACCTTCGTCGAAAATAGGGGATATTAAAGTATCGGGCATCATACCCGCCATCTCCCAAACGCTGGCAATCTTTTCAGAGTATCCTCTGCATATATCCGTAGGTGTCTCGCCGCTATTCAGGGACTGAGCAAATACATAATTTTGATAATGGTCGAATCCACTGATATATTTAGCATTGTTACCTGTGTGAATCAGATGACGTTTCAATGAATCAGCTACTAGATAAGGTCCCGATAAATGTCCCAAGTGCAGTTCGCCGTTTGGTGTCGGCGCTGTGGCAAATATTAGAACGTTCTGATTCTCAGCATCATTACCTTGAACTATCTCAACAGCGCTTTCTGACCAATATACTGAATTAAATCGTAGATCATTCTCAATGCTTACGTTTCTTACAATGTGAGGCTCGAAGCTACTGAAGAGTATTGCGTCACCAGTGCTTACAGTATATTTTTCTATATTGTTAGTTACTACTCCTACGCCGGGGGTAAATATGAAAAGTTCATTCTCGAAGTGGTTATGACTTTCAGACTCACAACCTGGAGACAAACTGCAAGACAGCAGATTCGCGTTCGAATTTTTCAAATCGAACGAGCACATATCTAAATTATATGCTTTGCAGTCGAATTCGTTAAGATTTACTAGTTGCATACATACTCCTTTAGTCCAGATAGCATCGCAGGCAGATCTAGGCTGTACCAATTTTCATCGTCGGCAGGTTAATTCGTTACTCAGGTTAGACTCTAGTGAGCTGACCATCTCTCCGGAACGTATGGACATGTTTGAAATCAAGGTTGCACTTAACCCATGGGTGTGTTCCGCCATGGCAGGAACGTATATGGGAGGAATATCACTGTTGGAAAAATTCAAGGAGTAGTCACGTCGTATTTCGGGTTGTCCCGATTTGTCGATAACGATAAGCGACTTAAGCTGGTCATCAAGAAGTGGGATGACAGAATTGGCCTCAAATCCAGTCGCACAAATTATATAGTCGGCTTGTAGCTCTTCATGAACATCGTTTACCAATGATCTTAATTCGAATGTCACTTTCGATCGATTAGAAGAACAATTGACCAAGTCTGTTAAACGCCGAAAATCTATTCGCTGTTGCCCCAAGACCTTGTCCTGGTAGTGGCAACGGTAGAGCTCCTCAATCAACTCAATATCCACGACAGCATAATTTGTTGAAGAATGACGATCTAAGATATAGGATTTAGCAGAATCGTTAGCTTTAAAAAATAAGTCGACACTTGCTGGATCAAACACTTGATTCACAAACGGACTGTCATCCGCTGGCATTATGCCAAAACCCCTAATTATTGAAGTTACTCTGGAATATGGAGAATTATTATATATGTGAGACACAACCTCAGCAGCGCTCTGACCAGATCCTACAACTACATAATCTTTTTTATCCGGTAACGCATCGCTACGTAATCTGTGAAGGAAATCATGGCTGTGGAATATACGATCTGATGTTTCTATACCGCACGGCAGTTTGGGTTTTATACCTCCACAATAAAATATGGCTCGCGCATATGTTTCTATGACGTTCTGGTATTGATTCGTGGTAACTTTAAAAAGAGGTCTGTTTGTCTCGCACTGTGGTTCCAGCTCAATTTTTTTTACCAAGCTGCTGTAATGCACGTGGTCGTTGAATTGATCAGCACACCATTCGAGATAATCGCTAAACTCGATTCTACTAGGAAAAAGCGTCGATAGGTTTGAATAATCGACTAATCTATCTTTCGCATGAAGATAATTTAGAAATGAGAACGGGCTGACTGGATTTCTTAAAGTTACAAGATCTTTCAAAAAGCTAACTTGCATGTTGGCTTCGGGAAACAACATTCCGGGATGCCAAGAAAATTTATCTTTAGCCTCAAAGAAAATGGAACTTCTACCAACACCGCATTCTGAAAGCGCTATCACTTGTGAGATGCTAGATGGTCCGAATCCAATGCCAACAACATCATATATTATTGGTTTCTTCATGGCTTCATTCGTATTTTTCAATCTACATATCCTTACGCCAACGAACGTTCATTTTATTGCCAAAAATCCTTCGAAGCATATGTGCTTCATAACGGTCGCTATGTCCTCAAACCCAGCCCTAGTTAGTAAATCGAGGTTCCCCTGCGTTGAGAACGGCTCAAGAATTCCTTTCAAGCTTCTCATTTTTGCAAATATTTCGTCGGGGGTGTAGCCGTTATCCAACTTATAATCGAGATACATGCTTGTCATAATGTCTTGGAAACGAGCATCAGGGCCTCTTACTTTTTCAAACATAATAAGTGCACCTCCCCAGTTTAGCGCTTCATATAATTGATTGATGACTTCCTGTCGTCTTTTTGGACTTATAAATTGTATTGTGTAGTACGCAACAATCAAATCTGATTTTTCGAGTTCTACGTCAGAAACGTCCGCATGAATGAATTGGATGTTCTTATTATTTTTCTGACTTTGTGCAAAATTTACCATGTCGGCTTCGACATCGATCCCTATAGCGTTGAGATTTTTATCTTTGCATCTTTCCACGATTGCTCGAATGAGAGTCCCCGTGGAAGAGCCAACTTCGTAACATGTAGAGTTATTGCGAAGAAAATAGTCAGCCAAACAAGTGATGATGTGGTGACCTTCTTTATATTGAGGTACCGACTTACTTACGTGGCCATCAAAATTATTGGCAACATTGCCGCCAAAAGTCCACGAAGCATTCTCGGCGACAATATTATCACCAGTTGTTTTAGTTATGACATCTGAGCTCATAGTTTTACCACTTTTTGTTTGCTCATTCGTTTACCGAAGACGAGCTGTTACAAAGATTGACTCACCGTATATTTTTGATCGTTGTTTAGAAAGTATCGAGACATCACAAAATCCACTGTTATAAAGAAATGATTTCAAGTCTTGGGCTAAAATAAGACGCAATTTATAGCTGTCGGTTACAACTTCAGATGTGTCAGAGAACGACCATTTTCTGTTGCGTTCAATGATCTGATCAACCGAATGCCAATTGTATTTGGCAATACCGGTGGCTTTCACATCGTCGACCTCAACTTCGAACCTTTTGGGCGGCGTAGCAGAGCCAATAAAAGAAGACACATTCAATGGCTCGATAACAACCAAGGCCCCGTCATTGCAAAGACGTTTAGTTGACTCCAAAGCATCGTTTAATTCACTGTTACTTAACATATAGTTGATACAGCTACCCAAAATAGTAACCACATCGAACTTTCTATTGAGACGTAGTGTCTTCAGATCTCCGCAGAGGAACTCAAGCTTATCGTACTTAGATTTAGCATGCTCAACCATGGTTGGGACAAAATCGACGCCGACACAAGAAATACCAAGAAGAGAAAGCTCATAGACGTCGCGACCAGTTCCACATCCAATATCAATCAATGAATCTGGTTTTTTACCTAGGATTTCTTCAAACAGCTCTGTACAAATTTCTAATGAACTCGTTTCGAATATACGATCATAAAGCGATGGGTTTCGATGAAGAAAATCACTCGTCGGATTTCTGTCATCGTGCTTAAGGTTAAACATCCTCTACATCCCCAGATAGTGTCGATTTCCTGGCAATAACTTGAAGATCAATACTCGACCACAAGCATTCACGATTAAGCAGCAACATCGGTTTATCCTTTACGAACTCAACTTTAAATGAAATGTCAAAGAAGCTTGATAGTTGATCGATTGTCTGAAGCGTTTCTTGTATTGAGTACTCGTATCCTCTTGATGTCTTTGTGGCCTCGCCATCCTTGAATTGTCTTTTCACCTCACTAGAGAAATCAAAGATAAATACGCCGTTTGGTTCAATCCAGTCATAAACTTGTCGTCCAATTTCAAAGACCTTGCGCGGATCAAAATAGTGCATTAAACCAGTAGCGAGTGCACAGGTGTATGGCCCAATGGTGCATGGATACGGTTCAGCTATGTTGTGACAAATGGTAGTTACTTGAGATCGATCGTAACGATGCTTTAATTTGCTTAGTGCCGACTTATCGATATCCATACAAGTAACACCCTCAAAAACAGAGAGGAGTAATTCAGTATACCTTCCGTCACCGGAACCGATGTCGATGCAATTATTTTTATAACCTACTTCCAAATTATCGATTATATTTTTTATACCGAGCCTAGGCTCGCCCCATATCGATGTTTCAATTTGTGTATCGAAATAATTTACACCTTCTGAAAAAATATTATTACCTTCATTTTGCAATAGAAGTTTTGTATAGGGAATCATAATTAATTGCTCGCTGAAGCAAAACGCTCAATATGGGCGAGTTCAACACTTTGCTCGTGACCGAGTAGGACACTCGTTTCACGATTATTGGGACTACGAAATTTAAACAAACTTAATTTCCACTCCTTCTACGTACAAATATTCTGGCCTTTGCAACTAAAAATTGCTACGTTGGCCAACTTCAATTTATCTTGCGGTGAATCAACCTGCGCCGGCTCTCGTCGCTTTGGCCAAGAAATCGAAACTGATTTTTCAGGGTTTTACTTACGTGTGATTCAGTGATACTGCCGAGACAATATCACTTTGTATTAGGTTTTCTCTTGAATGCTACATTTCGGCTAAAGAAGACATAACCATATTCACAAATCAATACACCCACAATTATTGTTCCAATCATCAATAGCTGTTTAATAGTGGGCACTTCCGCTAGAACGACGTATGCGAGTGATACCCCGAATATAGGGATTAGATTGAGATATATTGAGGCCTCCGTGGCAGAAGTGCTCGCTACCCCCCAGTTATATAAAAAATATCCGCCAAAAGTAACTGCAGTTGCGAGATACAGGATAGAAATTCCCACGGAAATAGGGATATTGGAACTAAACGAGTCTCCGTAGAACAAGAAGGGGAAAAAAAGGACTACTCCTGCGAACGACTGTAATGCAGTGAGAAAGAAAGGGCTGTACCGATCACACATATTTTTTAGTATTACTATGTAAAATGCTGATGCCACCATTGCACCGAATTCTAACAAGTTACCTAGCCACGGAGCTGGTGCATACGCCGAACTCTCGGAGTCAATACTCAAACCTACCGCGCCCACAATACAGATTATAAAACCTGCAAAAGTCCACGGGTACGATTTTTCTTTTAAAATTAACCATGCCAATATAGCTACAATCGGCGGTTGCAACGCGTTGATAGAAGCAGCAGCACCTGCAGTGGTGAATCTAAGTGCTTGGCTTTCCAGTATAAAGTAAAGACCGGGCTCACATGCGGCCATAATACTGAGATAAATCCAGTCGTATTTCTTGTATTGAACTTTACCCCATAATTTAAATAACGCGATAAAAATAATGGAAGCAATTAGCATCCGTAGGAATATTATTTTCCCTGGATCTATGTGAAGAACAGCATGCTTCATTGCGATAAATGAACTACCCCAAAAAAATACAGCCACAATCAATGACAGCTTAGGCAGTAAATTTTTATTAACGCTCATTATAACATTACCCTAATATTTTTAGCATCTCTCAAATCTAGGTGATGCCTTCTACCATTGGCGATATTAACGCGACGCATCCACCTTTGTTTAGGCCCATAGTCGGGTTTATATATTGATCTGCCGTGTGCCGAACGTAAGTTATCAATAATTACTACATCACCTGGATGTAGTCGCTGCCTAGTAGCAGCACGACTTAGTTCATCATGCAACGCACTTAGTGCTTTAGCAGCCTGCTGATCTCCCTCAATTGGTTTAGAGAAAGCTTGATCAATTCTCATAAGAGGGATGTCATGTCGCCCATACACGAGTGATGTTGGTTGGGGATTAGCCACCATATCCTTAATTATTTCAAATGCATCCATATTCAAATTCCATTCTTTTCCGATATTCTCGTCAGGAGTATGAGATTTATCCGGCAATATGTAGAAGCGTGGTTGTCTCAATACCTCGATAATATCCGGTGATAAGTTCAAATCATCGAAGAATGACAGATTGGTCGTGGCTGATTCATTGTTTCGGTAACACATCAGTGTAAAAAAGTCAGCTTTTCCGACATGAAACGCCTCTTCTGTATGCCACACAAGTTCAGTGGCACTGCTACCACCTAACTGTTCCTTCTCAACGTTTTTTATAGGAATAATGTGCCTTAAAAATCTCCCATTCTCCTGAGTGCGCCACCCAAATACTCCACCTATGGCACTAGATATCAATATCTGGTAGACCTCCTCCCTTAAATAGGGCCTAGCATCCCACGGCTGATCCCAATGATGTGGTGAATCACCAATTTCTTCATCATTAAGATCAAACCCACGTAGATTGAAAAATCCAAACCTTGATTCACCAGATGCAATGTATCGAAGTATTGCCAAAATCTCTCGTGGCAATCTTGCTGCTAATGCTTCGGCAGCAAGTGCTGCCTTGTCAGACTCGACAGAGTTAAAGCTTCGCTTAAATTCGCAAATTAGTTTTTCGATTTTCTCAAGCTCTCTACCGCTAAGAACATATTCATTGCCAGCGGGTATCTCCCAGAGCGGTCTCGACTGTACGTATTCTTTCACAGGTTAGACTCCATGCTGCGACACCTAAATGTGCCGAATATTAATGAACACCTCGACGGTATCAATTGGATATATTTCTGTAAACGGAATTCTGCATTCACGGTAATTTGCCATTGGTTTCACACTTTTAAGAGTAATACCGGTGAAGTAAGTTACGACGGATACAACTAAGCTCACAGCAACTGCTTAAGTAAATTCCTCACCATCACTAGATAGCATGGGCATATTCCATGGCATCAACTCATCAACATTGTCGATCATTGTATTGGGCAGTTTATTCAACATCCAACTGAGATACTGATACGGCTCGCGTTGGTTAGCCTTGGCTGTTTCGATCAGACTATACAAATTTGCACTGGCAGTCGCACCTCGTCGACTGTTACTGAAAAACCACGCTTTGCGTCCAATAACAAACGGCCGGATAGCATTCGCAGCTAGATTGTTATCGATTGGCCAATCTGCGCTATCGATGTAGCACGATAACTCTTTCCAGTATTTAAGCGTGTAGTTCACCGCTTTACCGAGTGTGTTTTTTGGGGCAACTTTCTGTTGCGTGTCATCTAGCCAGCACTTGAACTGTGTGAGTATCTCTTTGCTGCGACTCTGTCT
>JAYJMJ010295880.1:0-10399 GCA_036873875.1 Laminaria ephemera
TTTCATCTAATATTTCAATGTTTTGATGGTTTAAATCTAATTCAAATACATTTTCTTTTTCTTTTAGAGCTTCTTCAATTGAAGTATACATATATCTTTTTTTAATTATTTATATAGTGTTGTGTGTAAGTTGTTTGGAATTGTTTGAATTTTAAAATAGTAAACTTAATTTTTAAAAGCTCCTATTTCCTTTAACTCTTGTTGGTTGTAAGATTTGTATGAATGATTTTCATTAATAATGTCATAGTTAATGTTGGCAGTGTCAAATCCTTCAATATCTTCCATCATTAATATAGGTCTTTCAAAGGCGAATTCTGATTTTACAATAGTTGGGGTTTGACCTTTAGGCCACATTAATACAGGTGTTTTTTGAGTTAAATAAATCATTTCTGTTAGATTCAAAGGTTCATCTACAATGTTTCTGATTTCAACAAATAAATCATCTTTCTCTTGTGCTGCGTAAATGGAAAATAAAAATTCCTTTAGAACAGGAGATTGATTTGCGAGCTTGAATGGTGTTCTCCATAGTACCAATCCAACGTCAAGTCCATTGTAAAGCATATAAGAAAAAAGTCTGTTAAGTTTTCCAAACCATCCCTCTTTACAATCTTGTTCACCATCATATACACCATCAAGAAGATTATTTCTTTCCTCAAAATAAAAACCAAGCTCTGATAAACTTTTTATATTCTTAGCTTTTTCAATATAGGAATCAATTTGAACATGATTCTTAACAATACTTCCCATGATATCAATGATTTTTCTTGCATCAATATCAGACAAGCAAGCTAATTCTATTCTATTTTCTAAAAAAGAGTTATATACTAAATCAAATAATTCGTGTCCTGTTATAAAGGGAAAGTCATGTACTTCAGCTTTATCATTTTGCAGTACGGCACGAACTAAGTTTAAGTACCGTTCATCTGCACTTTTTTTCATTTCCTTGTCCTCAGCAATAACACTTAAAGCAAAATCTATTAAGGTCTGATCACTTGATTCTAAAAAACTAAATAATGATGGGGCATCTTTTTTATCTAAATTAGGATAAGCTTCACCATTCTTTCCTTTGGGTATCGTAATGTTGTCAAGTTTTACAGTTTTATACAATGAAAATAGGTTAATCGCTGTTGACTCCCACTCAATATTTTCAGGTATAAAGTCAATTATTGAAGAGTTTTCTATCTCAAAATTTAGAACAAGTTCTTTACCTTCTTCAGAATAATTACAGTTACTAATTAATTCTTTTGAATCATCTAATAGTTTTTTGTACTCTGGACGCAAATGAAATAGATATTTACCCTTAATTGTAAATCGATTTGTGATTCTTTTTCCTTCGAAAATATTATCTACATTGTTTGTAAACTCTTTTTCACTTACTTCTGCCATTCTTCCAGAAGCACATTCTTTCCATAAAACAAATTTTTGTTTCATAGGATGGCCTTCCAACTTAGAATCTTTCTCTAAAGTTTGGAGAAATAGTTCAGTAATAAATTGAATACAATACTGTTCTAATCCATCTTTAGTATCAGGAGCTCCTATGTCGTCACGTAAAGTCTTTACCTTGATTTTAAGATGATTATCCTTTTTGTGAAGAAGTTTAATAAGGTAATGATTCATAATTATTTTTTTAGTTTATCTTTTAATGGCATATAACGCTAAGTATAAGAAAAATAGGGCGATTAAAAAGCACTATTGTTTCGGTTTATTACTTAGCTGAATATAAATGTTTTACTTTATATTTTGGTTAAATAATAAACTTTATATTAGCAGACTTTGTTAATGTTTACAGAACTTTCGGCAGAAACAAACGCCTTGGAATAATAAAGATAAGTTACACTCCACTAGAGCGCGTTGCGAAGCAAAACGCGTTTTCATTTAGTTAATTCAATAAATTTACATTTAAAAGGTCTTTAACACCTGTATAGTCTCTAGCTGAACTATAGAATATGGCTTGGAATGAATAATAAGACCTCTTTTTTCTTGATTAAATGGCTAATATGCGTTTATCTCTAAAGAGAATTAATTAGACAAAGTGATCATAGAATAGGGAGATCATTAGTAATCGGAGTAACAACTTTCGCCTTTTCTAGCGTAGGCTATAACTGTTTGATTAATTCTATGATCGCCAGTGTATTTTTTAAAAATAGGACTAGAGAGTTCTTTTGGCCAAGTAGCCATTGCAGAGATTAGATATGTTCGATAATCTAAATCTTCGTCAAAGACTTTATCATTGTCTATAATATCTATTAATAAAAGCATTTCTTTTTCATTTAAATTAATGTTTTCAGAAGCCAAAATAGCGGCAGCACCATCTTTGACAGATTTCCCTCCTTCATTTAATAAATGAAATATATTAGCCTTCATTTCATCATTGTTCTTGCTATTAATTCTTAACCATGCTTTTGAAGCTTCAAAGGTAATCATATCATCTTCTAAATTTTGATCGATTATTTTTTGAACAAAAGGAAGTAATTCAGTCACCTTTAAAACCCCTAAAGATTTGATCATTTCTGATTGTATTTCCCAGTTCCTAGGAGTCTTCTTTAGATTTGAAAAAGTATCTAGTAACTCTTTAGATAATTGATTGATTGAATGTTTTCCTATTTTTCTGACAGCTGATTTTTTCTTCTTACTATTTCCATTTAACAAATGATCTCGTATGCTATCTAATTCATCTTCTACTATTTTTTTAGTTTGCTTCATCCAAATATAATTTTAACCGTAAGGATTTTATAAAACAAAGACTGAATTAGATTCAGTCTTTGTTCATTAGTTTAATGCTACATCTGACTTAATATGGTAGGATCTTTTATTTCTTTGTCCTTAGCTAGTAACAATACTTTGGAAATTATCTCTGCTGTTTTAGGATCTTCATCTACAAAAGGCAAAAATAGCTTGCCTCTGTGCTGAGAATGAACAGGAATGATAGACAAGGAAGCACTGGCTACTTTATGACAAACGCCACTACCCAAATGCACCGAATAATTACCCAGATCACCTTTGATCTTGACATGATTTTCTGAGAACGAGACATTGTCTAACTTAAATAGCTGACAGGTTTCTTTTACGATTACAGTACGTAACTCTATCGAAGACTGGCTAGCCTCTGGATCTACCTCACCTACATGAGCGACACTTACTACGAGGTCTATGTCTCGCATAGTTTCTGAGAAAACACGTTTGTCTACTTTCTCAAAAGGAATCTTATCTCCCTTTTTACGATCAAAAAATTCTATCGTTTCTAAGGTGGGAGACTCCACGTCTGCCGGTGAGAACCAATCTGCCATAGCAAACATACGAGCAATGATATTTTGTTTATGATTTACCTTTTGCAAGCCTTCATCATAATCTACCGTCCACGCTTGTCCCTTCAGTAAAGCGACCGTTTTTTTAGGTTGAACCTGATGACCGGCATATCTTCTAGAAACTGTTTTTTCTTTCAGTTCATCGGCAGTAGGAACATAGAGTTCTCTAAACACCTGTTTAAACGGTTGTTTCAATTCATTGGCGAAGCAATAATGCTGGTAATCACTCCATTCTTTAGATTCATACAGATCTACACAGTGTGCAATACGTATTTCATTACTTAGTGGTAGTGTCTCATTAGACAACGTCGTCAAGGTGTTGTCTTTGAAGAATCCACATTTACCATCCGATAACAAGACCACTTTTTGTAACATAGGAGCAACCACAGGATGCGTTCCTAACGTTTCTATTTCTTCTTTGGTAAACAGATCACCATTTATCATGGCATTTTCAAGACTCTTTTTGGTTCTCTTGTGCTGTTCTCTAAGTGTTTTGTTGTAAGCTTTTAGTTGTTCTAGTCCTTTGTCTTTTTTGTATTTGGTAGGGATAGATTTGAGAACCTTACCATCTTTTATAGCTTTGAGAGAAGACTTGCCTTGCTCATCTATCTCTAGTGATATTTGGGTATCTCCCAAAGTAAGAGTTCCGGCATTGGCTACAATCTCTTGCGCCTCTTTGGTTTCCATTGCCCATTGCAAACGGATAGGATCTGGATAACCAGCGGTACGAGCCAAGTTTTCCATAGCAATTTTTACAGCGGTAGATTCACTTGCCTGCCTCTGCGAACCAAATTGTTTACTCTCTTTTTTAAATTTTTGTAGAAATTGATAACGCTTGAGTACATCCTTTTGAGGATTAGATTTACTGAGCGGTATGACACCGTATACACGTAAATAATCTTGGTTACGCTTGCTTACTACACGGTCTGTAATTTCTTTGATCTTTGTTTTGCCTAAAATTACATCAGCATATAGCAATCCTCTTTTATGGCCTCCACCATCGGAGATGTATTTTGCTGCATCTGTAAGGACATCCCAACGCGCCTTTTTCAGTACTTTGTATACATCCTTAAACCAATTGTAATCTACGGCACCATCTTGGAAATCTGATAATTCTACTGCCGAGTATTTAGCTATTTCCGATTCGGTCTGGTTGTCATGATATCCGTTGGTATGAGCATGTAACCACCAGACAGCAGATTCCATCTCTTTCCAACCAAGGTAAGAAGCTACAAACGGTAACCATTGTGGGGAATAGGTACAGGCATCGCACAGTCTTTTTTCTGTTATGCCGGCTTCTTTTACTGCTTTGTTAAATTGCTTTTGATCATCTCCTTTGGCAGGGAAGCATCGTTTCAATAAGGTGCTTAATATTTCTTTTTTATTATATTCTTGCTCTCCCCAGCTATAGATATAACCTCTGTGCAAGGTGTCTTTGCCCATGGCTTTTAGCAACATAACAAAATTGTTAGTGCCAAAAAGCTTGTTTAGTTTTTGTGCTAGGCTAGTAACAGGGGTAGAAGAGTCACCTCTTATTAGCTCTATATCCAATATTCTATCTCTACAAGTTTCTATTACCTCGTTTAAGAATGGAAACTCTTCTTTGATGTCGTAATCACCTTTTTTGGTATGATCTGTTAATTCATGGATAGCCCCAGGCATCATCGCACGCCAATACAACAAATCTTTGTTAATTAGTTTGTAGTTGTACGCTCTAGCATAATCATACAATTCTAGAGTCTCCGAAACTCGAATGTCGTTTTCTTCTGGTGCTGTCAAGAAATACCACTGAGCCAATTGCCAGTACCTTTCAAACTGCTCTTGGTTCATTTCTTTTTTCATGGAACAATACTTAGTCCATAACGTAATTAAAATTGTTTGATCTCTCCAGGTAATAAAACTGTCCCCAGTCCATTGTTGTTTTACACGGTTAAAAGTATGTAAAATACGGTCGTCTACTTTTGAAAATGCACAACGTAGAAGATCTTCTAAACATTGTATTTTATCTTCGAACGGAAATTTAAGCTCCAAGACATCCAAGATATCGAAGATCGGATTTTGCCATTCATATTTACCTATTGTAGGGATTTCGGGTACAAAAGTAAATTCAAAAAGTGCCTTGTTAAATTCTGTAAATCCTACTTTTTCGGCTTCATCATCCTCATCTTCGTCAAAACCAATGCGAGAGCCCAATTGCATCAAGAAAAGATCTTTGGTGGTAAGCTTTGTTTCGGTAATCCAAGCTTCCCATTTTTCAGACAAAGGATAGTTCTTAAACTGCTCATCTACAGTCATACCTTTGGTATTTCTTTTTATAGGTCTAAACTGATTACCTACTAGTATGGTCGTATTTCTGCCGTCCCAATCTTCTACCGTATATTCATGATCTTCGTTTTCTTCTAATGTCTTTTGTAGCATCAATAAACTTTCATTGATCTTTTTTACAGGCTGACTTAATAGAAAATTGTTTTTTACTAATTCGGCAGTAAACGCTGTAGAACAGGTATTGTCAAGAGGTGGAGTAGTAGGGAAGTTTGCTCTATTAAAAAGACCATACCCTTTTTCAGAAGTATAGTCTCCTTGTTCGGCATTGGCTCCTAATCCTAGTAAAACAGTCTCCTCTTTCGAACTGAGGCTTTTACGCTCTTTATAAGCTTTTACCTTTGTTTCTACCCAACTGCTTTCATCTGTATTATTTTTTATCCAGAGTAATAGATCTAGCCCTACCAAACGCTGTTCTACGTTTTTTGCTTCTATTAAGCGAGCCGTACTTTCTTTTATAACCTCTTTCTCTTGTTTTAGAAGTAGGTTGATGGTCAGTTTTCTGAAATCTGCCGACTTACGGGCAAGTAACCCTTCGAATACCTTAATTTCTTCTTGGCCAAGCGCTGCTTCTGTAAGCGTATTGATGGCAGTGATCTTTATAGTTTCGGACCGATCTTTTAATATGCTAAAGGCAAAATCTCTTTGCTTTTTTGTAGGAGATGTCTTAGTCTCTTGTTTTTTATAATTGTAGTAGGAATATTTTTCTAGTACGGCATCTGTGATAAATTCTCGATGTCTGATGACCAAACCTTCAAAGTGAGGGAGTATTTTATCTATTTCACTATCTAGCTTAAAATCTAATAGGTTTACCATTAAATCAAATACGGTTTCTTTGTCGTAATTAAAGGTAAGCCAAGAGAATACAAGAGGTTTGGAGGTTTCTTTTTTTGCTGGTAAATGTTCTAGCTTAGATTCTAGTGTTGTGAATAATTTTGCCTTTTCATCCTTACTCATCACCTTAATAAATTGATCCTTATTAAGAAGGTTAGATGCTTGGCAAAGAACCATAGGATTGGAATCTTCTATAAATTTATTTCCATATTTCGATGAAAAGGAGGGAAGTCTTACTTGCTGGACAAAATAGAGCGCCAACATGATTTTTTCATTGTTTCCTTTGATTACTTGATCTATCAATGGATAACATTTCTCTACATCTATCACACCCTGTGCCCATAATGCCATATAAACCTCTGCATTGTCCTTACTTCGCACCGCTTTTTCTATAAGGGATGGGTCTGATAAAAACTGATCGGCATATTCTAGAAATCGTCTGACAGTCGTTTCTTTTTCGGCTTCCCAGCCAAACCCTGCCCACGTATCTACGGAACGAATAACAGCAGAGAAACGAGATAACTTATGTTCTATGATTACTTTTATTAAATGCTTCATTCCTCCTAGAGAGGTCTCATCTAGAGATTGCAAGATCGTTTGTCGCAAACCTTCTTGCCGTTGGGCACTTATCAAAAGTTTCTCTATCGCTGTCCAGCATTCTTCGCTATCAGATAATAGCATGCCTTTTATAATAGCAAAACTTGGGCGTGAGGTTTCGTGCCTTCCGTATATGGTGTCTAGTAATAAGTTGGTTATAGAGCTATCCTTTAGGTTTATTGCGGCAGTATATAAATAAGCAAAGTTAGTGTCGTATATATTATTGCTGTATTGTACATATTCTTCTAGCGAAAGATCGTAATCATTCTGACCTATAAGTCCGATTAAAAAGTTGAACTGGTTTACTGTGTAAGTATCTTTGGCTTCGGAGCTTCTAAATGATCTTCTACTGTATCCTGTTTGGTACATGAGCGTAGGTATAATCTTCCATGCTTCTTTTACCAACGGTGCAATGCGAGTTCCGAAAATAAATTCTAGTAATTTGAATCTTTCGTCGTCTTCCCAAAAATCTTCTGTAGCGCTTATTTCTATCAACGCTTTATGTCGTTTGGAATGCTGCTCTAGATTAGATCCATAATAGTATGTCATACAGTCAGTACGAGAGGAAAGAGCAGGTATCTTATCTAACATTATAAGAGCCAAATACACATTTTCTTTAGATAAAAGGCCTTCTTTATTTTCTTCTATAGAAGCAAGAAGCTCTTTTAAATAATTTTCGTTTTCTTTCGATTTGACAAATTCTGTAACGTCCATTTTCTTAAAATTTATGTTTTACCAAATACTTCCGCTCAAAAAAGTAAGTCTAATAATTGCAATGGAGTCAAGCTCTCGGAGCTCTACCATAGTATCCATAGATGCTATCTGAGTCTCATTTATAAAGAAGGCTATCAGCCCATCTTCAAAAGCTTGCTCTACTGTTTGTCTAGCTTTTTCTTCCTCTGCTTGTGTAAGGTTATATTGATGATTAAAAGATACCTTACCATTGCCCAATCGATCACTTAATTGTTCTTCGCTTAAGATCTCAAGTAGTGTCTTGCCTTCCTTACGTTCGTTGAACGCTTGCACTTGTTGCTGTACTATTTTGGCAAGGAAGTTTCTAAACAACATATTGTTGTCTACTTCTAAGTCGATTTCTACTTTGTTTATAAAAGGCCTTTTTTTCCCTAAGGCTTTTAAGCTAAATAACAATTTCATAATTAGACGATACCTTTTGTATTGCTATTACAATATAAGGTCGTTTTGCTCCTAAAAAAATCGTGGGTCTATATTCGTTGACTGCTAGTATATATCTGTCAAGTAAAAAATCTTCCACTAGAGTGCGTTGCGTAGTAAAACGCGTTTTCATTTACTTTAATCCAATAATTGCACATTTAAAAAGTCTTTAATGCCAGTATAGTTTCTGACCGATTATTAAAGATATAAGTGGAGATAATGATTTTTGGGAAATAATGTATGTGTTATGCTGTCGCAAGGTTTACTAGAGGGTCTTTCCTAATATCTTATAACTCACTTTGCCAGATTGGTCTTAGAGGAGGCTACGACCAGTGGGGAAAAGCTATTCGCAGTTCTTCTTGTACCAAACGAGGAGAGTTTGGTTTAGTTTGATTCATTGTTTTTATAAATTAAGCAGTTGTAGTTCTTCATGGAGGTACCTACGTTTATGAGGTTTACCTTGGGTGATAATTGTGTAATAAAGTTCTTCGGTTACTCGATCGTACCCTCTGTTATAGACTAGACCTTCTCTGTGATTTTTTAATGTTTCACTTACTATTGTTTTTACTCTATCTCCATAGTTGAATTTAAAGTCTAGTTTGTATTCATTTGTGTTAGAGTATATTAAATTGAAATAATATTTCCTTACTTCATTACTACATGGAAATAGTTGATTTTGAATGTTTATCAATGATTTAGTAGCTAATTCATGAATGTGACTTGGGCTTTGGAAAACTAGCTTATCAATATTCTGTGAGATTTTATAAACTTTAATATTGTAATAATCACAGATTTGAATTTTGTACGCTCCTTTGTTTCCTGAAAAAGTGAAAATTTCGTTTGAGCATTTAGTTATTGCCAAGAGCAGTCGAATTATTTTTCTTAAAGCTGGTGTGTTATGGAGGTCAAAAGTTAATTCTTGATTTAGACCGAAACAGATTGTTCCTGAGACGTAAATGTTATCCTTTAATTTCCATTTTTCAGATGGATAACCAAACTTATTGTATTTACGTGTGAATATTTGTAAGCTGTTTATCATAATCCATTAGAGCGTGTTACGTAGCAAAATGCATTCTCATTTAATTTAATCCAATAATTCCACATTTAAAAGGTCTTTAACACTAGTATAGTTTCTAACTGATTATTAAAAATGTAAGTGGAGAAATGATTTCGGGAAATAATGTACGCGTTATGCTATCGCAACGCGCACTAGAGGAGCTTTAATACCAGTGTAGTCTCTAGCCGATTATTGAAAATATAATTAGAGATAATGATTTTTGGGAAATAATGTATGTACTATGCTATAGGAACATGCACTAGAGGGATTAACTACATTTTAAAATTCGACCCCACTCGAACTTTCTTTGTGCCAACCTGATTTTGTTAGGTATAAATAAGACCCTTTGTGTTTGTTTTCGGAAGATTCGATGAGGATTGGATCTGTCATTTTGTTAATTTCTAAATTTCCATAATTGCCAAATTCTTCAAGAGTTTCACCATTTGGGATTTTAAAATCTGAATATCGATATTTTTCCGTAGAGTCTTTTCTGTGATAATCCTTTATTTGGACATTGTACCAACTTGTGAACTCCTTTAGGAGTTTAATTGATTTGAATCGAAAAGGCAGATTCTCGAAGCCTGGTTTTACAGAGTACTTTCCATTTATAAATTGAATTTGATTAGTTGTTGTCTTATCATTCTTTTGATTAAGAAAATTACAAAACAATTCATTAGATACTGGTTTTTTAAATATTATAATTCTTCCACAAGGAGTACATCCCATCATATTTGGTCTGCAACAGTCAATTGTATCGAATTCCACTGGTGATGCTAATACTGCTTGACTTTTTTTTGAATTTTCAGAATTATCTTTACAGCTAAGGATTAGTAGCGCAATAATAATGGGGTAAATAAATCTCATTATCTTATTTAGTTGTAGTTAACGTAGTGATATGTGATTAACTGTTGTTTTATTAAAATTATTTTTAGTTGAATAATTCATTGTTCAACATTTCCACTAGAGCGCGTTGCGTAGCAAAACGCATTCTCATCTAATTTAATCCAATAAATTCACATTTAAAAGACCTTTAACACCAGTGTAGTCTCTAGCTGAACTATACCAATAATGTTCAGGTTCATCTACTATTTCACTTTCTACAGGTTTATGA
>JAYJMJ010295895.1:0-10396 GCA_036873875.1 Laminaria ephemera
GGTGGGTGGGTGGGTGGGTGGGTGGGTGGGTGGTTGGGTGGGTGGGTAGGGTGGTGGGTGGATGAGTGGGTGGGTGGGTGGGTTGGTGATCGTGTTTCATATGAGCCTTGGCCGTACCGGCCCCGCTGGCGTAGCAGCGTTCGCACCACAAGTACTACTACATACAGGGACTCACCACCGGCAGCATCAAGCAACACAGTAGTAGCAGCAGCAGTTGTGCAGTACAGCCGGTACAGCAGTACTTATATTTGCAACTTTTGTGTGCTGCTGCGGTCGTTGTTTGAATTATACTCGTACGCATAATACGTACATGAGACACAATCACGCGCACACACGTACTTACGTACGTGATGCCTGGTACGTACGTCACGTCACCACATCAACAACCAACAGGTCGAGCACGCGAGCGAAAACACGCCCCCTAGAAAACTACAGCAAAGCAGCAGCGGCAGCAGCACCAGCACAGTAGTGCGGTAGGGTACTAATAACATACTGCTGCTGTTGTTGATATCATTGCATGTATCATACCAACTACACACATGATGTACCCACCCACACGCATACACCACGTCACCACGTTGTACAACGCAGGTGAGGAGCATATGTATGTGCTGTGTGTTAGTAATGTTTGGAAAATAAAAAAACGGAAAACTAATCGAGCCTTTGAATTGTAAAATTATGACTCCTTCCGCTACGAAATTCAACGCCCATCATGTGGAAACTCGTTTTTCTGTAGCGGACAGTAGCAGTATAGTAGCGTGCAGGAGCAGCAGAGTGGCCATATGTAGGGTACATGTCACACTAGACTGAGATGATGCAACTTGAATAATTTTCAGCTTTCGCCCGAACATGCGGCGCTTTGTGATTGTTGTGTTGTTTCAAGTATACTAAAGCTCTGCTTGTGCACACCCCGGCCTCCTCCATGCACCCTGCTCAAGCAGCACATGGCAGCAGTACAGGAGCAGTATATACAACGCAAGCAGCTCGACGAAAACGAAACAACAGGAAAGCACACAAAGGCTGGAAAATATCGAACAGAATATCAGAATGCCAATCCAAAATCACCTAAAAACCGAAAGCTGGACAAAAGTTTCCAAAAGAAGTTAAACCCCGCCTCCCCCCCCCGCTTCCCCAGAAAAAAGCCTTGTTGATCCTATTTGTCGATGTGGACGGAACTATAAGGACAGCTTGGTCTGCGTTTTGTCTGCCAAACCGTTCTTATGTGCCATCCACGGCTGGTCTGGCACTCGACGAGATCTTTTGTTTGACGCTTTTGTCCGTGTGGACGGAAATTGGACCCATTTGTCTGCGTGTTATCGGCCTAAGGGTTCCTATGTGCCGTGCATGGCCGGTCTGGCACGCGACGATTTTGTTTTTTATTTAATCTGGGCGACGCTCCGATTACCCCATCTGCTGACCCCCTCTCTCGACCGATACGCGCCAAGCCGCGACGGAAATCGGCAGCCCCGACCTGTCGGACTGGAAGAGATCCGGCCCCCGCCTCACGTTCTCAATGCGCACACGATTCCAGCTCGCTCTCGTGTTCCCGAGGAAGGCAGCCAAACGTTACGGATATGTCCCCACTTTGGAATGGGCGAAAATATTGGGGACGTTGTCTCATCAATATGATTATTGTGTTGTTCCTTATATATTGGGCCGAGACGGCTGACCGGATATGCGAAGGGTCCGTTTTGGCCCACGGTGGACCCCTTCCTGCAGGCTGCCTTGCTCCGCCGGCCCGCGGCGGCGGGGAGCCAGACCGGCCACCCCCTTCCTTCCCCGAGCCCCTCTACACGCCCTCGCGCGCCGGAGCCCGCGTCGGTCTCGTTCTCGCCCGCGATCACGACGCGAAGCTGGAGGCTCCAGCTCGACGCCATGCCCCTCCCCACTCTAAATCCAACTTAAAACCGATTTGGGCCACAATCGGGCTCTGCCTTGCCGCCCCGACCGCGCGATGACCGCGGGCCGGCGGGTCGCCAAATCTGCCACCCACCTCCTTCTCGCATCGGTATATTTCGCCCCCGCGTTCACGACGTGAAGCTGGGGGCTCCAGCTCAACGCCGTGGCCCTCCCCACTCTTATTCGAAGTGAAATCCGACTTGGTCCGCCACGACCGCGCAACGACCGCGGGCCCGCGCGGCGCAAGACCACGCGCTTCCCGCATTGGGGGCCTGACCCCCCAGGCCCACGCCGAAATCCGGAGCCGAAACGACCCTGGGCAACTGACGCGCGGGACCACGACCGGAAGGTATCCCACACTGGACGCCACATAAAACGACACCCTGCGCGTGAATGTAAGGAAATTTCCCACACTGGAGAGCATATATTTAACACCAACACCAACACCAACACCAACACTAACATTCCAAACTATATGTACAGATGACATGTTTGTGTAAAACAAATGTTGTTCGCCCGGGTTATTCTTCTTTCTCTTCTTTCTCTACTTCGGAATAGCATTGATTGATTAAACGACGAGATGTAACGTTAGGCCACACAATGTAGGATGGCAGTATTGTGCTAACCAGAAAAGTAGACACATCTTGCCCTTTGGACGGGGTTAACCACGACGCTTAAAATTGAGTCGTGGTCACAACTCGTCGTCTGGATGAGATTGAATCAATCGTACTCCTTTCGTTTCCACGGCCTGGGGCTGTGTTCGGTTAGCCCAACCCTATCGTAAGAATCTCTGCGACGGCCAACGTGAGATCCAGGCCAACCAAGAGGACTGGCGGAGGAGGCATGGTATGACATGCTCGCGGCAGATGGGAGGGGAAGACTACCCGGCTGCGCAATACTCGTGCCCTCTTCGTTCTTCCGGAAATCTAGCAGGGAAATTATTAGCTGTTACGCTGTCGCGCGGGAGCAACTTTTTGGTTTGAATTGCTGCTTAGCGCAACAGGCGCCGGAAGGCGTTTTCACCGCAGCCCAACACGCATTTCACGCTGGGCAACGTTTTTGCCGCAGGCGAAAACTTAGCTGGGCGATTTATTCTCGCCGAACGCTGGAAATTTGTTTGAGACGCCATTTTTGTGTTCCCCGTAGGCAAAAAATGGTTATAATACGTTTAACCAAACGTCGTCAAGTGGTGTTTGCGCGTATATTCACGTGTATATCGCGAAAGCAATGCTTTTAGCGTCTGTAGGCCCTTGGTCAAGTGGTTATCGGTCGTATATTCACACATAGTTCACATAATATTTCCTCCGGCAGCCCCTACGCATGAGGCGACCCCCGTCGGCCCTATGGGGCCCCGTCGGGGGGCCTCCGGGGGCACTCTGGGGGCCCTTGCGAGGAGCTAACACGCCTGCGGCGAGTAGTTCGCGCAACACGCATGCCGCCAGTGTTTGACTTGCGCAATACGCGCAACGGACGCCAGAGCTCTAACTAGTGTTATGGCATCTACCAACGCTATGCATGAGAATATCATTCTACAGACAAGCTCGTGTGATGTAAGTGAACAGCGCCTGGCATAAAAATTGTCATGTGGGACTATGGTTCTCTGCAGAAAGCAATTCAAAAGGCAAACGACACAAAACATCTGCATACCTCCAAATACATCAAATGCTACACAAACCCATGGACGGTCGCCGGGCCTGCATCTAATGGCCTTCTAAGTGAAAGTCACCCGCGGCAGCTGATTACGCATTTTATATCTACTTCAACACCGCCGATTACAACATGCATGTTTCCGCTATGGATTAGGACAGGGGGTAGGGCGGGTTTTCACCATGAACCTCACGAGATGTCGTGCAGGTGAAAAATTGCTGGGATAGAAGTAGACTTTTCGGTCCCTCAAGTATCGTACACATTAATTTGTGGTGCCGAACTTCGTGCAGTAGGCTCACCTCCATACGTGGCTGAGTTGTTAACAAACATCGTGTTGCCTACCATGTTGACCGTCGAATGGTATGCACGAACAGCACCTGCGGGTTGGGAAATCCCACAAGTACAGGGGTTGAGTTAGCACCCACGCTCACAGCCCGAACAAGCAATACAGGGAAGCGACGGATATGGCTTGCGATTGGTGGATGTTCTACTTGGAGCGGGTGTTATCAATACAAACTGACCGAAGGTAGATACATGTGTGTGTTCACGATGACAGGTGCAAACCGCCAAAGGGTATGGTGCAGCGGTAGTTCCTGCTCCAAGGTAAGGCAACTAGCGATACTATCGATAATGTTGCAAGCGGCATGAACCATGCTGTCGCAAAACCTTCTGCTAACGATCACCCAAACCACTCCATGCGCGACATCGGACTACACATATCAAAGACAGGTGCTTGCTCGAGGCTAAAGGGGATGACACCACTGCCCCCGTCGTCGTCACCGCCGCCAATCGTTTCGTCAGTCGATAGTTTCAGATCGTATAATACTACCTGCATGTTCGAATATTGGTATTAGTAAAAATATGCGTGTGTTGACCCCATTGAACATGTTTCACGCAATTTCATACGAATAGACCACTACTGGCGCCGTTAGTGACGGCGAATAAAGGTACAGTATACAGCATTTACCCCGCACACTCGGCCTATGTTCTAATGGGCGCAGCTTCGGCCGTCTTAATCGCACAAGGTTGCCGCCGAAACATCGCTATTTGCAGTTACGAGTAAACCATTTTCTTTACAAAGGAGTATGTGCAACCATTTTTGACGCCATATGACCAGGGTAGATACAATGCACCAGTAGTGCTGGACTGCCTGTGTATGATGGGCAAACGGATCGCTGATCATAGAGTCAAACGACACCTCTTGGGTATTCGCGGGCTTTTCCGAACCGCGTGAAGCTACATCCGAGGTTCGCCGGTAGAAGCGATGTTGTTAATAGTAAAGATGGACAAGGTCTCTAGAGTACTCAATATTTTTTAATTTATCTTACTTTTACTTTCCAACTTCTGGAAAAGCCGTGATCACAGGTGTCGTCCCTTCTCCCCCCCGGTACGTGCCTTTATTCTTATCGCGCAGAGGGTTCAGCATTCCCAACGTTCGTCGATTTTCATCGGATTTTGCTAACTCACGCTCTCGCGCTTTCCGCAAGTAAATATGTTCCACAAGAAAATGTCCCTACGAGTACGAATATGCACTCGGGGGGGGGCTCGAACCCGCGACATTGACCTTCGCGTTTACGAGGTTAACCCACTAGACCATCGGGGACGCCGACCTAGAGTACTCTCAGTGAAATATCTACGAAGTATGTTTTTTTAGTGTTTACTATTCGTGTACGGTGTTTCAGCCGGGGTTTAGTCCACGTCTGCGTGCTCCACTCTCCCCATGTTCGTTTTTGGTCGCCAATGTGTCGTTCTTTAAAAATCGTGGCATTCACTCATTTCGTGGTTAGCTGGTGACTAGGGTCTCTTTCTGGCTTGAGCAGCCAACCTTATAAGTCGTCAACGTGTACTAAATGGACAGATAAGATCTACGGCAAGGACGAACGCAACTTAGAACACGATCAAAATATCGTCAATAGGCGATAGACTCCCCTCTTCCGCTGAATGACGTGCGAAACCTCCTCGACAATAGCTGGTGCCTCATCAACTGAACGGAGGGATAAAAAACACAGGCAAGTACGTAGTTGCACTACAATACAGTGGAAATATGCTCACGGGGATCTCGCATAACTTGCGTGCAACGTTTACCGGAGCACGTAAACGACGTCGAAAAGAGAAACGACGCATCAAGAACCTGAACGAGTTGTGATTATGTTCTATCGGCTGCCGCATTTCAAACGCGTCACTAGACCTCTTATCCTGATATTTACAACAACGATTACTCTCTGAGCCAGGACGTGGTCGGTGGGACGGTGCACGTGGTGCAGACGTATGGGGGACAATGCCATTACGCAAAGAGATGAATGCGCATTGTACTTCGTTGAGTAGACTTATCCATCGATTTCAATATTGTGCCAGATAGCGCTCTACAGTTAATGTTTGCACATCGTCTCACACCCTCTCTCACCTCCATTGTCAGCCGCGGTGTTATTCGAAAAAGATATGTCTCCGTCCATGTAGATCGACCCCCCGGAATATGAATATATAGCACCTGCCGTAGACCAATGACAAAACAGCATGAACATCCTATTTAATACACGCAAACACGGGTAATAGGGTAGCCCGCTTGGATTGACTATGGTATCCATACATGCGATCGAAACATCTAACCATTTTCAAGAGCATGGTCTGAGCAAGGGAGGTTGTTCAAGCAACCACACAGTGATGTGATGACAGCTTCAACCATAATTTACAAGTTCGCAACAACGAAGGTCCTTGGAAGAAAAGGCGACGGCAGGTACCCGAAATCGAGGGTCAAACGACGGAGTAGGGTTGTCATTACACCATTTTGATGACTGCATACCAGTACATTGCTTCATGTGCGATGCGGGGTTGCCAGTTAGGAGACGCTTGAAGCTGGAGTCAATGGCACGACGGCTCTTCAAATCTTCTCCCCACAATTTTCGCACCTATTAATCGGCCTTACTTCTCTCTACAGTAGGTGGAGTGAGTGGTGAGAAGACAGGTCACCAATAGTGATGAATTATCCAATAGATGGGTAATGTATTCACCACAGTAAGAAACACAAGTACAGTTGATATCACATCCAGTAAATAATTACGCTTATATTTGCATCTCAGAACACCGTAAAAATGCTGGCTGATTCTCCGGGGATTTGTCTCGGTTAGATTTAATACGTATGGGGTACCCATGTACTGAGAGCACAGCGACGGGTACGCCATTAACATGATAGATTACGGTGTGATACTGTATGAGAGCCCATGGACGGGTACGCCATTTACATGTTAGATTGCGGTGTGATGCTTGAGCCCAATAAAACTTCTCGTCGCGTTATATAGCTGTTGTGACCGGTGCGAACAGGTCAATTGGCAGGCCTGGAGACTATGAGTTGACAAAGACGGAAATTGCATCGCCTCCGTATTAACCTTCCATTGTTAGTTTGAAATCGATTGCACGAGCCACCAGCAGGACCGGAAGACCAAGTGCATACTATGTTCGCTTGTGACATAAGATATACCTGGTATGTTTTATATATTGGTCGTTCCCGGGAGCACGAAGAATACATATATTCCTAGAAAAAGCCAGCTAGTGAGCAAGAGAGCCACTGAGAGCTACGGCCTTGATTGATAGCGCGATAAGGTACACATACTTCGGGTAGGGTTTAACAGCCAGAATCGTGGCACACAAAATATGGTCGACGCGCCGATGTGCATGAACAAAGCCGGCTTGCATGTTGCTGCACAGAGCATACGCCTAGACCGCCCGCACCTTCTGACCACCGGGGTCACCCCGTGCCTAGTCGTTTACTAATAAGGACACTTCCATGTTCCTTATTACTCACCTCCATGTATCCCGGCTGTATTGCATGTGAATGAAGTATCTCCGTCAAGCCGAACCGTACTCATCTTAATGGAGTCGTTGCTGCGGACATAGATTGCACCTGCAGGAAGGACAAACGCACATGAGGACTGTTGTGAAACACGAGTAGCCATCATGGCCGTCAAAACATAGAGCGAGACTCTCGTCCTAGTATGTCGGGCATAGAATACATTGACGTTGACCTACCGGCCACACATTCCCCCCAGCTGGTGATTCAGTGTTTGTTTGCTCGTGTATGTTGTTATTGTGAGTAAGCGTACATCTCCTGCACGTCCTTCCCTTGTCTGTTCGTGCACGACAACTACTAGTATCATTATCAGTTGTAATGTGTGATATGAATCGTTTGGTGTACGTTAATCGCATATGAAACGTCAGTCAAAGCTGGAACGGTGTGCCACACATAACTGTTCAAATATTGCGTGTTCGAAATTAGTCGGACTAGCTTTACAGGCGTACACTTCGACGGTTTAGCGTCTGGTGCACAATCTGAACGGAACCGGCAGTGTCATATTTGTCTTGGAAGGGCGGAATTAGCGGACGCTCGGAACTGTGGTCCATTATCGCAGCACGAATACGCAGCGGGTTTGGAAACATAACGGAAAAGGTTGAAAAATTCAGTGTATGTACGGTAAGTTAGGAGTATGGAGCTCGAATCCGCCTTGAGATTTCGTCGAATGGATATGTTTAACACTTTGCTGTCATGTACAAACATGCTGCTGTACCAGAAGCACAGAACGTGCCGAAAGTTACAAACACAACTTGCGAGACACGTTTCAAGCAATATAAAGATACCTTGTACAACAACCACGCCTCCGACACACCAAACATTTTGACCCCGCCGCCCAACCCACGCATTGTCTGCCTTGAGAGCGAATCCCACCCCGCTTTCGCCTCTGTCTGCTCCACCACCTCCCTGGTTGCCGAGCCCATGTTCGAACATTCCCTCCATGGACTACACTCCGGTTACGTGTTTCGGTTGGGTTCTACCACCTAAACACGTCAGATCCTTTAGCGAGGTGTTCCGAGAGACTCAAGTTCCGAAATGAGTGGGAATGTTTGGGTTCGAGAGCATCCTGAACTAAAGTTACTTTTAAAACGTATTTTAACGGCGTGTTTGGGCGGGCTTAAGATCGGTCTAGATAATGCTTGTTTATCGTAAGTCCCTCGCCGGGGTCGCGGCGTGCCGCGGGGTGTGACCACGAGCCGATGCTCGGAGGATCCGAAGTTCTGAAAAATAGTACTACATATAGGGCTTTTAGAGGAATCCCGACCCTCGTTCAGCGCGTGCTTCACTCACTCTTCAATCTGACAACGAGCGGCCCTCGCCTATCTATGTGGACGTTTCGTTGTTCCCTAAAAGTGAAGTAACAGACAGCCACGACAAAGGCTAGCGTATACCGCAGCAGCTGCCGCCTGCGGTACGCAACATCGCGGTCGCCCGAATTGTCATATTCCAAGCAGAAATCAAGTCAAACTCGTGCACCAAAAACGGTTGTCGCTTCAGCCATCGCACATAAAGATGATGTGTGTAACGCATTGTTTTGTGCTCGAAATCAAGTTAACCTCGTGCCCCCAAAACGGTTGCCGCTTCAGCCTTCGCACATAAAGATGATGCTGTATGTAACGCATTGTTTTGTGCTCGTTTGCACTCTCTTGTCTGGCAACCGAGGGTCCTTTCTCGTGACTTCAGCTGCGGGGCCAGCACGGGGTTTGTCGGTGCATTACAACACACGTCTGGGTCCAGGCCGATCTCGCTGGCACGCGCCCCCGGCGCCCAAACTAGCGCAAACAAGTATTGTTTCATGGGACAGCGATCCGCAACGTCGAGCCGCGCAGGAGTTATGGAAACCCATTTTTTACTTCTTGTACGTTTAGTGTTTTGCTCTGCTACTCTACAGTTTTACCATACGACCCTCCGAGCTCTGTACTCGTGGCGCTCACAGCACAACAAGTGTCGGGCCGCGAGCTATTCCGTTCGCGACAGTCACCGGTGGTGTTTCTGTGTGTATTGTGTGTGTGCTTCAGTGTGTGTGCGAGTGGCGTGTGTGCTGTCACAAGAACACAAACACATCAAGCGTGTGCAACTATTTACAGGCCGCCCAGCCGCCGCCACAAAACCAACCCAAAGCGCCAGTACAGCATCAGGGGTACAGCAGCAGACGCGATCCAAGCTCTTCCCTCTGTGACAGAGGGTTACAGCAGCCGATGTAATTCAACCTCTATCCTCTGTGAAGGCAGCTACGGTGATCGTGAGTGTGTTGTTGGTGCACGGCAGCGGATCGAATCGCGACCACAAGATCACGTCCAATCAAAAGATCAAAGACGCATCGTCGAAAGTCATATCACGTATCGGGTAGGTCATACATGGATGGGGACGCCTCTGTTTTCCCTTTTAAGCTCGAGACACCCCCGGGAATACAAGTAAACCGCATCCTGATGGCGAACATTACACCTGGTACAAGGAGGCTTCCCAGAGGCGGGCTGACGCCGGCCAGCGGCCCCGCGAATGCCTGTAACATCGGAGAATGTAGTACGTTGGCACATCCAGGCCATAAATACAACAAAGTAATGCCAATTGCATCCAAAAAAACCAATCTTTGAGCTAAGCCAAATTAACTGAAAAACAACACGCAAAACAAAGATCGTCATCTGGCACAATGTGTAACATCCAAAATCAAAGGCAAGAAGCACATGGAAGTAGTACTCGTTCGTATAGCAGCAGCAGCAGCATCACAGCGGCAGCAGCAGCGGCAGCACCACCACCATCAACACTACTATTACGAGTACTCGAATGATATGATGCGCACGTTCGTACGTCATATACTTACCTGCTGATGGTGCGAGCACAATCATACAATCCAGCTAAGTCCTGGTACATCACTACTACTCGGTGTTTTTGTCCCAACATGAAAAATATACCTGGCATACATTTTTCAAGAAAAAAGTGAGAGATTATATAAGGACACGATATAATATAGGGTTTGTTGGAGAGTGAGGATGGCATGTATACAAG
>JAYJMJ010295906.1:0-10395 GCA_036873875.1 Laminaria ephemera
TTCGAAGCTGTCATCCGATATGCAAGAAAGTACGCACATGGTGCGGAAGTCCGCCTCACAAGTGGTTCTTAGTAGGAAGCAGCCCACCCTTCATGCGACTCGCCAATCACTTCACGGAGCTTCGCGCTTGGTGCACGCGATGTCTGCCTGGTCGGTGAAAACCCGATGTGCTCCGTCCAGGCATCGTAGGGATGCGAGGGTCAACGGTCATATGACTACGGCTATGCATGAAATGAGTACACACACACTACCATAGCCCCTGTGAAAATCGGAAGCCGAAAAAGTTTTCCCCTATGGATGAACCCGTGCTTTGAACTATATCCAGTAAGTCGTATTAATCATGCACTAACGAATTCTTGACGGCGGCCGATTCCTGCATGGTCGATCTAGAATATCACGTTTTCGTTTTAAAGCCCCGACTACCAACACGCGTTTGTCGCACATACATGCCATCCTCTAGTTTCAGAGCTGTGATACCGCACATGACACGTACGGTGAGACTGGCAGATTACCTTTTAAAGACAATTTGGCGTAGTAGTGGGAGCGGGATCCATGCTACGATGCAGGTGCTCCATTTAGATTCTCGAGCTTCTCACTTGACGAGCTCTAAACCTCACAAAAAAACTGAAGTTGGGGAGAATTAAAGTGCTACCAATGAATAACCCTATGGCCCAGGTAAACAAAAACAACATATTGCAAAACCGACGATTTTCGTTTATAGAGACCCGTCGTTTGAGGAAGAAAATAACCGGAAAGTGCTGGATCCACAGTAGCGATAGCCAGAGACTTGTGCTGAACAACGCTAGGTGTGAGGGGCTACCTCGTATTCATTACCGCGTGAATGCCACTCGCACGAGAAGCTCCGTACCTCGCCCAAAGACGCGCACTACAATAGAGGTACGACGTTTTTTATCAAATGTTACCTGAATGACGAGGCTCCTTAACCAATAAACGCCGCAGTTCCGTCTACTTGTTGCAACACGTTTGGTTGTGTTTTTCAACACCACTACACCGCTAGAGCATGGGATAGCACTTTTAATGTTTTTCGGGTAGCACTTGTTTTTGTACTCCAAAAATTTGTTGGAAGAGGTATACAGCGTCTCAAGTCTTAAGCGCCAGAAGGCAATTTGTTCACCTCTGCCGTAGGATGGTAGGATGCATCCACAGCCGACCAACGCATGTTTCGTTGCCGCGTAATACACATTTCCATCTGGCCGTGCACACAAACGAACCAAAAACTACAAAAGTGTAGGATGGCCACAGATGATAGGGTAAGGATTCGCGGCTCTGAGCCACTGAAAGAACTGGCCCTCCGAGTGACCCCCCCTCCATAAGTTCAATCTGCTACCCCCGTGCATAGATATTTACTACACTACTTTTTGGACTCAATATATGGTTTCCCCCAACGATAGAGGTAAAACTTTTTGGCATGTTTTTTTTTCTGAATTTCGGGGCTCCTTAACCCACACTCGTCGGTATTTCATTTTTTTCTTTTAGAAAAAACGGTTTTGGGCGAGAGGGTAGAGGTTCTGATGTGAATGCCTCAATGCCTCACTTCAAAGGGGCCACCTCCACCGTAGCATGTGGCCTTTGACAAAAAAATATACTGGTATATTCTTCGTCATTTGTTTATGGTAACCGCTGTAATTTCGCACCATTCAGTCAGGCAAACACTCGGACGGGTGTAGCATAGATATGGACACTAAGTGGTCATCTAAACGTGTGACACGTTCCCCATCTCAGGTGAGGAAGTTGAGAGGACGGTACAACGGTCAGAATGTACCCAGCTGTTGCTCTGAGAATAACTTCATTCTACTGCCTCTGCGGGACGCTTTCACAATGTTGCATGCAACCATGCATGAAGTAAAAAGATGGCAACCCCTAAACACCCACCACCATTTCTTCCTGTCAAACATATTTAACACGCACGGCAGACCTCCTCATATTTCACAGGGTTGATAACGCGTTAGGGGGGGGCGATAACACCGACTGCTCGGGGTGGAGTGCACGCATCACCCAATCTGTTTGCCGCGTTTACGTGTCGCATCGCGTTTAGATGACGACTAGATTATCGAACTGGCAGACCTGGCCTCGTTTCACTGGTTCACCTAACTCATATCTTTTTCCTCTGAAGCGCAAGACATGCCCGACAGCTGGCCCTCTGATATGCATTCGTCGAATCATGTGTACAGCAAATACAGTAGCTAAACAATAGTCTACACTCCGCTCTGCAACCTAACAATGGCCTTCGATACGGAGCAGTTGATACACAGTACTCAGAAAATCCAAGAAATAACCGATTAACGTAGACCAGGCAAGACAAAAAGAGTCATATCGATGGTGTCTACCAAGACGGTACTGTAGTATGTACACCAGCGTTTAAATTGGGTCGGCCACAAGGCGGATGCCATTGTATGGTTGTGGAGATATCGACCGT
Organism: Laminaria ephemera; assembly: GCA_036873875.1. Lineage (NCBI taxonomy): Eukaryota > Phaeophyceae > Laminariales > Laminariaceae > Laminaria > Laminaria ephemera. Next base: position 2,438 of record JAYJMJ010295906.1, read on the forward strand.
TTCAGGGTTCGGGCATGCGCGCGAAGGCCGAGAGTCGTTCAGAGCGAACGGCGCAGGTTACACGTATACCAGGTACGAGGTAGACGATGAGAAAGCCATTTCGATGGCCAATAAGTCATGTTATAGACGTGTTATAGGCGGTGTGAGGCATACGAAACCGAACCCAGGGTAACAGCGGAAGATAGGTCGGCCGCAGAATTGGAAAATCATTGTTGCCTCTGCCAAATTCTGGGGAAGATTTTCGGTTCAGAGTGAAGGGTTACATACTTAACTCAAAAGAGGGCGCATATCCGGCGGTGCGGGTATCTTGGTTGAAACCAGGAGTGTTGAGAATCCCACAGCATAACACAGCATAACACAAGGGTTAGGGTTAGGGTTAGGGTTAGTTTGTAAGCAGACACATGCTACGATAAAGGTGCACCTGTTTTTTTCTGAGAGTCCTCACATGAGAAGATCCGTACTTCACCCACAACCGCTGTTGAGTAAACGAAAAGTGCAACCCCATCAACCAACCCATGACCTAGGTATACAAAAAAATAACATAGCAAAATAACACTGACATCGCGACGACTTTTGGTTAAGGATCCCCGTTGTTCAAAAACACAAACGCCGAAAAGTGCACCCCCGTTATTTTCAAATGGACGCGTGCTACGATGGAGGTAGCACTTTTGGGCTGAAACCTTTTCAGATGACGGGGCTCCTTAACCCAAAATCGTCGGGTTTGTTTTCATTTTTTTTAATACAATTTTCGTTGGGTACCTAGGGCATGGGATGGTTCATCGGGTAGCACTTCCATTTTTTCCTCAAATCAGTTGTTAGGACAGGTACAGAGCTCCTCAAGCGAGGAGCCTCAGAATAAAAATGGTACATCTATATCGTAGTATGCGTCGCTAACCGTTCATACGCCGGCCTTTCATGTTTGCCATTATCGACGTTCTTGCCATTTCGTAATTCAGAAGAACAACTATGTCTCAAAGCCCAGCCGTTCCTACGAACAGTAGACCGTAACGAGTGAACCTGGCGGGTTGGTTTACGTACACGATGTTGAGCTCCACACAGTTTCAATGTGAAAAATACGCGTTGTGCCATCGGGGTAATGAAAACGAGTGTCTCCGGACTCACGATTGTAGTAAAATGCCCTGTGTTGAAATATGTTCGCAACAGTCTTCATGATATTGGGACGCATTACCGAACAAGCCGAAACAAGGGTGCAGAGATGCAGACGAACGCCAGTAGCCGGAGCTCAGCAAATAGGGCGGTTTAGATGTGTACAAGGCAAATGTTGACAACATCTCAGTATGGAGTTACTAAAATGGACTCATTTCGACGTGGTACTCGAAGTCCCTCCGGACCCACGACCACAGTGGGATATGCCCACCGGCGAGTTTTGAAAGCAACTGTATTTCAACCTCAGCGAACGTTCGTCGAACAAACAGAGACTCGGGTAGGCGGTACACAGCGAACCGAACGGGTTGGTTGTACGCGAGGCATACGGTGTCCAATCCACGGCAAAAGAAAATAGGAGTCATGTTTGAGGTGTACAGGAGATCCCAGTGTGCATACGATCGCGGTAGATGTGCCGACCGGTGAATGCTGTGGCGGTGTTTAGGACGACCGAAAACACAAAAGTCAGCGTTGAGTGGAGCAGTCGAACGCCAATAGCAGGTGAGGGGCGGGTTAGTTGCATACAAAGTAGTCGCTGAGAAAGCCACAGCCACATCATAAGAGTCATACCGACGGTGAATTTATAGTCTTTCCGAAGCCACGGCCAGAACAGATATTAAAGTCGTTGAATTCGGTGCGCTCCATGTACGTTTCCTTTGCGAAGTTCCGGAGAACATAGGAGAACATACGCATCTCAGCAGTTCAGCCGTGCATCTTTTGTCCATTGTTGAGATCAGAGGACAGTGGGTGGCCTGGCTGCGTATAGAGAAGATCCTGATAACCCCGGTGTCACTAGTTACTGGAAGATGAACCCACTACCTGTTTCTGCAAGCCGTATACCTGGTACACTACTGGTCCAGCGTCTCATCTCCGGGTGGTAAAATGATTTGTTTAACTACTCGATTCTAGACAGAAGGAAAGTCAGTTAAACAACTTTCGTACGCATTGGAATACCTAGGTTTGACCACGTGAGTGCTTACTGTACAGAGCACGAGTTTATTACAGGCTGAATTGATCAGCGTCCACAATACTGTTCTTATGAGTACGGTGACAGATCGACCCATGCAGCACTCTTCGTCTGAAAAAAACTTAACCGCGGACGCCACAGATATACTTGAAAGGCGTGAAAGCGAGGTTTGGCCTGGAGCATCACGTTTCACGTTATGAACAAATAATCTCGGAGTTGAGAGGCGTTTCCCAAATATTTCAAGTGACAAAAAACAACATGTACGCTTGGATATGGGTTGCAGTAGTATACGAGAGACCGATAATTACCTGCGAGATAGGGGATGGTTGACGCAAGTATTTTCCAAGTATTTTAGGAAATATTAATGCTGACGCTCCTGTCCGAACCTCGGTGTTGTCTGACCATGTTAAAGCCGTTAACGCACCTGCAAAACATTCAGTTTGTGAAGCGTGTCTACCATAACACCCATCCCACGAGATGCTGTGACAACCTCGTTACATGTATGAACAGTGCAGATGCCATACTCGATGTCCAGCCTAAAGAGGGAGCAGCAAACACATAGATACCTGAAACTCAATGCTGATCCAAGTTTCACCTTCTACGACATCGCGCATGCGTTACAGTTTCTTTGCCGTACCGATTCGCCTCTCGTTGCAGTTCACCCAACAAACATACGGTCAAATACGCATAGCTCAGGCCAAAACGCGAGTTGCTTCAGAGAGACACACAAGAGAAACCTGATGAGTCGCCTCCAGGCTACCATCGTGGCGTTGTCCATCTGTGGTGCCGCTATTGGTGCCCCTCTCTCGTCCACCGTGGAAGGTAAGCCTATATGGTCTGTTGAATGCATACTATGATATGGGTGTACCCTGCATTTTGGCTGAAACATTTTTTGTCAATGACCAGACTCCGCAACGCCATATCGTCAGAATCTCCTCTTTATTATCTCCGGCTGTAAAGCGAGGGAATGGGATAGTAATAGGGTAGCTCCATTTTTTTCTCCAAATCGGTGTTTAAGCGAGGTATGGAGCTCCCCAAGTGAACAGCCTCACAGTCCAATTGTTGTTTGCCCTCTACGTTAGCGTGCATATGGGTTGGGCGGTTTGCATGACCGTATACAGAACGAATATTGCAGATAGACAAGCATCGCAGGCAAAACAGGTAGTTCCAGTTTTCTTCGGAGACAGTCACCAAGAACATGCTGAGTCATCTCCATGCCATCGTCGTGGCATTGGTAGTTGTAAACACACAACCATTAGTGGCATCAACGTGCTTCCCTCATCACCCGAGCCAGGTTGGTGGCCTTGGACCATGTGTGTGTACGTATTAACTGTTGTCATGGCCGCGTAGAGACGGGAGCTAGAGTAGAGTGCACGTTAATTTCTGAGGCTCCTGGATACTTGTGATAACACGAATGTATAGGGGGGCGGGGGTGAAGTATGTCAAATATACGCTACTTCCAGACATAAGCTTGGTTTATCAGTACGGTTGTGGCAGGAATGTAGAGTGCAAATATACAACCATCACTATTACGGGGGAACATAGTAATTAGGACCATATATGGTTAGTAAAAACGGTGGAATATATAGGTTTTTGTGTATATCATGGGTCCTAATTACTATGGTCCTCCGTAATAGTCAAACAGCAAATAAGTCGCTTGCTTCTTCACGAATGATAAGGTACAGGTGCAACATTTTGTGTGTGAGGCCCCTCACTTGACAAGCTATATGCCTCACCCAAATACTGATTTTGAGTAAACTGATAGTGCAATCCCGATGAACACTCCCATGGCCTAGGCATAAAAATCATTCAGATTGCAAAAGAAGAAATACATTCCAACGATTTTGGGTTAAGGAGCCCCGTCATTCAGAATAAAAAAAAGCGAAAAAGTCTTACCTCTATCGTACCACGTGTCTGTTTGATTCTTCACAGACGACAAGTGCCGACCCGGTTCCATGCCATCATCGTTGCATTTGCAAATGTTAAACGAGCTGTAGTTGGTTACATTGACGTGCCTCCGTTATCACCGTAAGCGAGCGGGCAGAATAGAACCACGTGCGGACGCCTGCTACAATAGAGGTAGCAATTTTCGTTTTTTTTTGTTTTTGAATGACGAGGCTCCTTAGCCCAAAATCGTCGGAATGTCATTCTTATTTTTCAATGTGATTTTTTTGCAAACCTAGGCCATAGGTTTGTTCGTCAGGTTGCCCTTTCATTCTCCTAAAAATGTGTTTTTAGGTGAGGTTTAGGATCTCAAGTGAGAAGCCCGAGAATACATATGGTGCACCTCCATAGAAGTATGTGTCTGCGCTGTTTAACCGGTGCTATGGTGATGATTGTGATGATTGTGATGATGGTGATGATGGTGATGATGGTGATAATGGTGATGACGGTGATGATGGTGATTATGGTGATGATGGTGATGATGGTGATGATGGTGATGATGGTGATGATGGTGATGGCGGTGATGATGGTGATTATGGTGATGACGGTGATGACGGTGATGATGGTGATGATGGTGATGATGGTGATGATGGTGATGATGGTGATGATGGTGATGACGGTGATGATGGTGATGGTGGTGATGATGGTGATGATGAGAGATGCTACAACCGTAGAAGTGCACCACTTCGTTTCTGAGGCTCTTCACTTGAGGAGCCCTGCACCTTACTCAAACACTGATGCGGAGGAAGTAGAATATACCACCCGACGAAAGCACTCTAGACCCTAGGTTTCCAAGGGAAAATATTGCTTAAAACAATGAAAATCCGATGTTGTTGGGTTTAAAAGCCCCGGCAATTAGGAAACGTTTCAGCCGGAAATTCCCACCTCAATTTTACCACGCGTCTGATGGTGGTGATGGTGACGGTGATGGTGATGGTGATAGTGAGGGTAACTGTAATGATGGTGATGGTGATGGTGATGGTGATGGTGATGGTGATGGTGATGGTGATGGTGATGGTGATGGTGACTATGATGATGGTGATGGTGATGGTGATGGTGATGGTGATGGTGATGGTGATGATGATGATGGGAGAGGGACACATGCTACGGGAAAATGCACGAACATTGCTAAGCCTCAGAACCTGTCCGTATATATATATATATATATATACGAGATTCCCCTGCGCGATGTGTTTTGCTTCAAATCTCGAGGCTGTCACAAGTGGAGAGGTGAGACCAGAGGCTTGCCTATATGCTATAACCAGGTACTAATGCATAACGTAATAACAACGCTTTAAAAGTAAAGAGAAGGCAATTAATCACCGCCGAGGTAACCGGACGAGTGACGCCGACCAGCTCAAACGCGTTCACTGTTTAGTCAATATAGGGGAGAGGGGGTGGTGATATATATACGAATATCAAACTACTTCAATATATTCTCACATATTTAAAATGTCGAACATTTCGGGGACGTCGGGCTATCACGTGTTGTCCATACCATTTCTACTTCATGGAGGTTCCCGATCGAGGAACTACGCGATAGGTTTCGGCAATCGCTGGAAACTGACAGCAAGACTTGTCGTGCACACAGACCACGAGACTGTTCACAGGGCTGTTGTACTTTACGTGTTCTCAAACGACAGCTTTTGGGGTGAGGTAAGGAGCTTGATCAGCGACAAACCTCAGATATTGCGACCATTGCTTCGGCCGAGAAGCACCCTTATCTTTTGACGCTCCAAACTTGAGGTGCTCTCTACCTCTCCGAAAAACTGATTTATGGAAAAAAACAAGTGCTGCCCGATGTAAAATCCCGTGGCCTAGGTAAACAACTGAAATTGAGGCAAAACACAATGTCACTGAGACGATTTCGTGTTACGGAGCCCATGCGTTCAAAAACCGATTCAGCCGAAACGTGTTACCTCTATTGTAGCATGCGTCTCACGGTGTACCTCGGCCACATATATAGAGGGTCTGTTCACAAGAGGCGCAATACTACGTATCTCATGGAACGCCTGGCCTAGAGAGAACATGTCGTGTATAGTGAATTTAAGGTGCATTGCCTACTGCGGGTGAGAAAGAAACATATTGGCAAATGTAAAAGGTTAAACAAGTGACCCATGCTACGACAGAGGTGCACCAGGTGTTGCTAAAACTCTTCTCTAGAGGAGCTCTACACTTCTCCCAAAAAAGGACTAAACATTTCAAAAAAAGTGCTACTGGATGGATAATCCAATGGGCTATGATTCTTTTTTGTTGTTGCAAAAACAAGAACGAAATTCCCACGATTTTGGGTTAAAGAGTCCCCCCGTCATTCTGAAGACGGTTCAGCAAAACCGCACTACCTCTACGTATCTTAGCACAAGTCTGCTATTCCCATGATATCTCCAGGTCCCATTGTTGAGTAGCCCATCTTGATGAGATATGCGTCAGACGAAAGATGGTGCCGCTGGGCTATTACGGGGGAACATAGCAATCAAGACCAAATATGGTTACGAAAACGGTGGAATATATAGGTTTTTGGGGATATCGTGGGTCCTGATTACTATGGTCCTCCGTAATACCCTATATCTAGCGTGTAGCATAGCAGATCGGCTACTGCGGTAAGAGCGGCAGGACACGTGATGCGACAGAGGTAGCATTTTATGTCAAAACCACTTCCGAGAGAAAGGGTTGCTCAACCGCGAATTTAGCCGGTGCCTTTAGATTTCAAAAGTATCATCCGTTGTATGCCTAGGCTCTCTTATTGCTCATCGAGTTGCTTCTTGGAAGTTATTAGCAGTCACGCTTTGAGGTCGACACGGACCTCCTGAACCGAGGTGCCTCGGAAACTTAGTGTACACGCGTCACAGTACCGTAATAAACTCTATTTTAAAAGTATTAGGCAGAATAACGTTTGGCCGCAATATTAGCACAGCAGTGTCCACGTTTGGCGGTGTGGAGTGTCCGCTAGGTCAGGTAATTCGTAAGAGCCGCTGTGAGGCGTGCGCTTCGCCGAAGATATATGTTGGATGTGCTCTAGTGCCCATAACGGCCATAAATGGCTTCCATCCTCGCCTCGATAGGCTATTCGCGACTGCCGCTGTGGCATTGCACCTACTACATCTCCACGCAGCGGAGGGTGTTGCTTGGATTGAAACGATAATATTCCATAGGTTACTCTAGAATATATTTTTGCACGTAGTAGAGTACAACAGTACAACAGTATAACAGTATAACAGTATATGACGAAGACGAGTGCTACGATAGAGGTAGCACTTTTTGGAGTTTTTGTTTCTGAATGACGAGGCTCCTTAACCCAATATCGTTGGGATGTCATTCTTGGTTTGGAGTCTGTTTTTGTTTTGCCTGGGCCATGGGTTTGTACATCGGGTTGAACTTTTAGTTTACACAAAACCAGGTTATGAGTGAAACACAGAGCTACACAGGTGATGAGATTCAGAAAAAAGTTGGCGCACCTCTATCGTAGCATGAGTCCGAAGTTATCGACGTTTGACGATGGTACTATGTGCATACGGGCATGGCGCATGCCAGTACGTGCCCATACCTCTGCCAGGTACTTAGTGCTAAATGGGACATTTACGGCTTGTTGACGTGTTATGTACAGTACGTTACTTGTTGTTGTGGGGACATATACACGAATTAAGCATATGGACATATTCTACTATCACCATGCACAACACAAACAGAGATGCAACTTCTACCGTTCCAACGATAGGCGTACCCCAACCTGTTATTCGGCAATGTTCGGTAACGGGAGTAGTTCAGGTTCTAACATAGCATTGACAGTCAACTAAATGGCTAGATTACATTTCGATGTTAGAGTAATTGCCGTGTGACCAAACAAGTTAATAATGTACCTCAAGAAACCACACATGTGGCCATG
>JAYJMJ010295931.1:0-10391 GCA_036873875.1 Laminaria ephemera
CCAGGCAGACATCGCGTGCACCAAGCGCGAAGCGCCGTGAGGTGTTCGGCGAGTCGCATGAAGGGTGAGCTGCATCGATAGGGTAGAGGTGGGGTATATTGCCTATTTGTTCTCAGGTTTCTCACATAAGGAGGCTCTTCTACGCCCCCCATGACCCAATTTTGATTATAACCTCCCCCCTCCTCCTCCTCCTCTCGCTTTTTGGGATGGTTTCTGTTTTATTTCCGTGACTTTGCATTTTAGTTTTACTACTGTTTGTTATCCCTTTTAATTTTTTTTTTCTTATTCCTCCTCCTCCCCCGCCCCCCCTCTCCCCCCCCCCCCTCTCCTCCCCAGAGAAAAACGAGCAAGCGTCGAAGTACTGGTCCTTCCGACTCGCGGTAGACCACGGGTTCATCGACACCAAGTTCCCCTCCGACGCTTGCATACACCCTCCCGACGTAGACTGGATGGAACCCCTCACCACCCCCACCACCACCACCACCACCACCACCACCAACTCGACCGAAAAAGACTCTGACGACGATTCTGTTGATGATCAGCGACCCACCGACCCCGCCGCGACGACAATGACGGAGGGCGCTGATGAAACGGGGGCGGTAGGAGGAGGAGGAGGAGGAGGCGGAGGGGGCGTTGCGGCGCAGCAGGCGGAGGGTGCGGCCCCGAAGCTCGCGACGACCGTGAGTGACGATGTTGCTTCAGTCTTTGGTGTTATGGTGTTGTGTTAATTAACCCTGTGGGGGCCCGAAAAAGCGCGATCAAAACAATCGAGATTCCGCGGCCTTATCAGCCGACTAGTGTGAAGACGATTCGACGCGAGTCGACGAGGGAAGAAAGTGCTGAATTCTTCTCTCGATACAAAAATGAAGGCGCGTACCGTAGTGGGGAGGGGGGAGAAGAGCCTGCCAAGTGACCCCGGATCTGAGGTACGACTAGGGAGGGAGAAGGAAAAAGAAAAAGTGCGAAGATAATAGATGATAATAGATGGGATGAGCAAAAAAAAAAAGAAAAAAGTGTGAACACGCAGCAGAACAGGACGGATATTGTCATGCTGTGGACACAAACTACGGTGGGAAGGTGCACGTACATTTTCCGAGGCTCCCCACTTGAGGAGCTGTCTACCTCAACCAAGAGCTGTCTTTCATCAAACATGAATGCTTGACCCGATGAGCGACCCCATGAAATTGGTATAGTACGAAGAGTATTGTTGACGCAATGTGTGTGTGTATTCTTCACTTTAAAACTGATCTTTCCACCCATCTACATCCAGCACAAACCAGTGTCCGTGCCGATGCCTCCTAGAGAGACGAGCTCTGTGGTCACAAACCACAAGACAGAAATACACCTTGCAAATGCAGCAAAGGTGATTTGGCCATGCAACGCCAACCGCAATGAACACGAGGGCGGAACACATGCAAGTCAGCACACACAGAATACATTTGCGAGGAAGAACGAAAAAAAAAGACTTAAAATAGAAGAAAGAACAAAAAAAGAAAAAAAAAGAAAAGTGGAAAGAAAGAGGGAAAAAAGGAACGCAGGGAGGAGAAAAGAGGCAATGAACGGTATGCGGGTTCGTTTCCGGTTGGGGACTCCCGCCAACCAGAGCCAAAAATGATAAAAAAAAGCGCCACCCCTATCATATGTATTGTTACGGAGGACCATAGTAATCAGGACCCATGCTATACACAAGAAAATTATACAATACTGTTTTTACTAACCATATTTGGTCCTAATTACTAGGTTCCCCCGTAAATAATAACTTCCTGAGCCAGCAGCTCGCCTCTCTTGGTGTGCCCGATGCCGCAATAGCAAAACAAAAAAATCGCCAACATTTCCCTCTGAACTCGCGCTACGATAGAGGCAGCACTTTTTTGGCGTTTTTGTTTTTTTCTGAATGACGGGGGCTCCTTAACCCAAACTCGTCGGGATGTCATTCTTGTTTTTAACAATGTGACTTTTTTTTGTATACGTACCTAGGCCATGGGTTTTTTTCATTGGGTTGCACTTTTAGTTTGATCAAAATCAGTGTGTGGGTGACGTTCAGAACTCCTCAAGTGAGGAGCCTCAGAAAAAAACTGGTGCACCTCTATCGTAGCGTGAACCTTTCCGCCATGGAAATATGATACCCGGGTTACATTTTCCAAAACTTTGAAAATCGCCGATGTGTGCCGTACTCGTACTCGTATATACATCCATTTTGTTTGCATTGGTTTTTATGCTGGTTTTTTGTATCCCCACCGGAGATCTGGTGGTGTTTTTATTGTGGGCGATCGGTGGTACAACCTCCAGTTAGTTGACTATTCGTCGGCAGCTGTCGTAAACTTTTTTTCACAATACGACAGCACTACGACTGCTCGTTTGTTTGTCACCAAAACGTGGATGCCGGTCTAACTGGGGTACGAGAGGTTGGGGGTGGTTGATTGTGCGGATGGTTTGGGGTTGTGGGTGGGCTGAGTGCGCACTTGTATTTCTCGGCGTAAGGATGAACGCTTAACCGTGAGCGTGCAATGGGATGAGGAGTGGGAGGGTCGGAAGGGGTGGGGAGAGGGGTCGGCATTGACAGGCCTTAGACGCTGTCCGGCTCGGTGCCGTGGATGCCGCTGGGCGCTTATTAACGCTACGCTTGATTATTGCACTCAGTATCCTCCCCCCTCCCCCTATGCTTCCACCCTACCCTCGACTACGGCCCTTCCATCATCATCACAGGACACGCCCGGCTCAGCCGCGAGCAAGGGACCGTCTGCCTTGATGATGGCGATGCTCGTCATAGTCGGTGCAATGGTTGGGATGGCGGCGACTGTAGCGATCGACCGCATGAAACACCGCAGCAACGGCGGCAACGGCATCGGCGGCGGCGGTGGTGGTGGTGGTGGTAACGGAGAGTTGGGTAGTCGTGGTGCGGTTGGGACGGGCAACTGGATGTCGGCCGTCTTCAGGTAGGAAAGGGCGGGCGAACGGGCGGACGTGCGGTGGGTTGTGGGTAGCGAGGAGACATGCGGTGCTGCTAGTACTGCAGCGGCACAGCATGTGTGTGTGTGTGTGTGTGTGTGTGTGTGTGTGTGTGTGTGTGTGTGTGTGTTTTTGTGGCCTGCAAGAGGTGACGCGACGAGTCTGCCGGGGCTCGCAACCAAGCATCCAACCGCCCACCGTCCCGCTGAAACAAAACGCGCTCGCGCTACTGTGTCGTCGAAAAGTAGTAACCTACAAAGCGCCGACCTACTGCTAACCCTTTCAGAAGCATTTTATACATGCACCTTTTGGTGAAAAAAACTGCTTGAAAATTGTATGGAATTACTTTTGAAGCGGTAAAAATAGTGTGGAAAGACGTTTGAGGCGGTAAAAATAGGTGTGGAATAACTTTTGAAGCGGAAAAAAAATGTGGAATGACTTTTGAAGCGGTAAAAACGGCGTGACCTACGTTTGAAGCGGTTAAAACAGCGTGACCTGGCTTTTGAAGCGGCGAAAGGGTTACAACCCGACGTCCATTTTCACCCCCCCCCCCCCTCCGCCCCCCCCCCCTCCCACACACATCTGCACCCGAATTGTGACAGTCCCGGCTATGAAGTCATCGGCTCGGAGTCTACGCCGTAGCTGGCTGTGTCACACAACGTCTCTCGGCAGATGCACGTCGCGGAGATAGCGAGCACGCAGCAATACGATGACCGAATGTCTCGGCAACAGATTCACGTCGTAGGAAGAGCGAGCACATGGCTAGACGACGATGGCATGGCGACGCCGTTTGCCCGTGTCGTTGTCGAAAGCTCCACCCAAGAAGATTTAAGTTCTCCCGTTTCTTTCGACCGACTTGCGCCATCGGGGGTCACGTGCCGGCAGGCATGGCTGCTCTTAGTTAGCGCGATGATATAATACGCATGGTGATCGGCAAGACTTTTGTTTTTGTTTTTGTTTTGTTTTTTTTGGCAAGCGCGAAGATTTTAACTTGACTTGACTTATCAGCCTCTGCTTGCACGTACGTTACAGAGTTTTGAGGCGGTGTGGCGCGGTCCGGTGACGGTGTTTTGGTTGGGGGGGGGGAACCGCTAGCGCGAGGGGGCGACGGGGGAAAGGGGGAGGTATTTCCAGGGATCTTCACGAGTCGGGACCCGATCCGCAGTTCGAGCCGGGAGGTTTCCAAAATCTCGCGGGTCGAGACGGGTCGAGTCAGCTAGTGTTCGAACTCTCAAGGATCTGGTCGGGTCGGGTCGGGTCAGGGGGCTTTCAAATTTCACCGGCCGGGTCGGGTCACCGTAACCAGACCCGACCCGCGAGTAGTGACTCGACCCGTGAAAAGCTCTGGGTATTACCCCCCCGTGGAATGGCTGTTGTTGCTCTTGGCGAGGAGGAAACCAAGATACCGTAGTGCCGTTGTTCTTGCCCTTGGCAAAGGACGAAACTGGTGAGAGCGTTCTTGTTATAGAAAGGTTGACCGAACGCGCTCCCGTACGTACGTAGTGTTGGGTGTGTTGGATTGGATGCTGTTGATAGAATGCGTTGTCGAGGCCTCCCTCCGTAGTGTTGCTGTGTTGGATTGGATGGGATGTTCCTGGTGGAATTTGTTATCGCGGCCCCCCTGCCGCACTTACGATCGACGGAGGCGCCAAGGGGAGGTGTTATCGTCGCCTTTTACCTTGCCTCAGTTTTGCGGTACTGTGCCAGAGGCGTGAGGGCTTGACACTATTATTACGTCGCAGATTTTGCTGTATTTTCTGCCGGAGGCGTCAAGGCTTGACACGATGTTTCACCTCAGTTTTGCTGTATTTTCTGCCAGAGACGTGAAGGCTTGACGCTACTTTGCGCCTTTTTTTTTGCTGTATGTTCTGCCAGAGGCGTGAGAGGCTTGGCGTTTCTTTTTTTCCGTTTCGCAGCTGGTAGAACCTAAACGCCCCCGCTTCGAGCATGCGGGCATTTTTTTCTTACAAACCCGCTGCACGCCCCAGAACCAAAACATCCCCGCTACGAGCATGCAGACCTTTGTTTTCGTAGAAACCCGTTGCCTGCCCCCACCCCCACCCTGGGGGGCGGCCTTTTTGTGTTTTTTCTTCCAGAGCGTCATGTACGTATATATTTCAGGAGAGTTTAATGGCGTGTTGTTGCATCGTTGGCATTGCGTTGTGTTGCGTTCGTGTGTGTGCAGTGTTAGCACTCCGCGGAATCGATACGTATACATTACCACGCCGCTGAAAGTCGAAGCGCGCGTGTGTGCAGTCTCATTGCTTCATGTAGCGCACCCCGCAGGATCGATAAGCGTAATATCACCACGCTGAAAAGTGTGTGTGCGGCGTTTGTCACTTCATGCAGCGCACTCCACGGGACCGATAAATTAAGCGTATTACCACTGCGCTGAAAGGCGGCGTTTTTTTTTTGTTGTTGTTGTGTGTGTGTGCGGTATGATCGTTTCATGTAGCGCATGCCGCAGGACTACCGGTTGGCGTACTGCAGTACGACTTCGAAGAGTGCGGGTGCGCCGAGAGAGGGAGAGAGAGATGCGTGTGTCGTGATGATACTCGCTGTTTTCTGCGTCCCGCTTGGCGATGCGTTCATGTGTGTGCAAGCAGTGTTATCACTTCATATAGCGCAGTCTGCAGGACCGATATTTAAGCGTGTCTTCATTTCATCTACGAGCGCACTCCGTAGGACCGACATTTGTAAGCGTATCATAAATTACGCGTGCTGCAACGGGGGTAGCAATTTTTGCCGAAATTATTTCCGACTGACGAGGGTCCTCAACTGAGGAACTACTTAATAATAGTATCGTTGGAATGTCTTTGTGTTTTACGTTCGATACCTAGGCCGTTGGGATTATTCATCGAGATGTGCTTTCGGATTTCTTGAAGTCAGTGGATGGGTGGGGTGGAGAGTTCCTCATATGAGGAGCCGCAGATAAAATAAGGTGCTGTTAATACTTATATTAATACCTACCAGGTAGTAGCGTACGAGCATGCGTCGTATTGCCGCTGCGTTGAAAAGCGTAGGGTGTGTGGTGTACGGTGGTGTCGTTTCATGTAGCGCACTCCGCAGGACCAATGAATGTATTACCACTTCGAAGTTTGCGGTGTGCGAGTGAGAGAGAGAGAGAAGCGCGTATGTGTGGTGATGATATTCGATGCCGTCTGCATCCCCCTCGGTGGTTTACGCGTAATTGTTTTTTTTTTGTGGAAGTAGATGTATTCTTCAACTATTTCCATGCAAGCTTCCACAATGTCAACGGATGCTTAACGGAAATCTACGCGCTTCCGCGCTCGAATCATTTAATTATGTCGAACATGCTCCTATCTATAGGCGTGGAGCCGGCAGTAGATGCAAGCTCCCATGGAAGTATATGGAAGCTTCCATGGAAGTGTGGAAGTAGTGGAAGCTTCCGTGGCATAGGCCGTCGGGAAAATGACGGCAGTTGCTGCGGTCCAGAAGGATATCCGGAAGCTGAAGCAGCTACCTTGGAAGTACACGGAAGAACGTGGGAGAGTATATGGCAGCTTCCAAGAAAGTAGTGGAAGCTTCCATGGAAGTAGTGGAAGCTGCCATAGAAGCTGTGCACCCGCCGGACAGATCAGATCCCTAGATGGGAGCCGTATGATCTGCGTGACCTAGCACATACTATAAATATTTCCTGGGTTGGATCTGTACTACACAGATCCGGCACAACATACCAAATCGACAGATATAGGATCTAGATTATCTACATGATCGAAATCGCGATCTGTCCGACGTGTGGGTAGTGGAAACTTCCATGGCATAAGTAAGCCGCCGGGAAAAAAGACGGTGGTTGTTGCGGTCCAGAAGGACGTTGCTTTTTTTGTGATACATATCGTGTGAGGAACAACGACGGCGGTTAGTGCAATCCCCAATAAATTGGGTTGTTTTATCATAACGATCCTGTGTACGTGTGGGGTGTCATACTCGTACGGCTTTTGCGGCTTGTCTGCAGTAGGATTCAGCGGAATAAAGCAGCGTGCCGCGCGGGAGACGCAAGAAAGAGCACGCGCGGCGGCAAACTAAACAAAACGGATCGAGAGACACAATTTTCCTTGCTTTTGTCAAGAGGGCTACTACTACTAGAGAAATACATTTCATGCCCGCTGTTAAAAAATGGTCAGTTTTTTAGGTTGGAATTTTTTATTGGTGGAAAATCCTTGGTCGAAATGTCTTTCTCTCTACGGTCGTGCTGTACCTACTGTGATCCGACACTGCTTGGAGCGAGGGGTGCGAAGGGGGGGGGGGGGTAATGATAACGAGGGGGTATTTTATTGAGATAATCGTTTGAAGCGCGTGACCTACTTTACAAAATCACCGGACCGGAGTACCCGGGCAGCAATGAACCTAATACGGCTCTATCCTGGGATAGTTTCGGGGTTTCATGTTAGTGCGGGTAGTGTCATCTGGCAAGATACCGCACTAATGAGGGTGGTAGGGTGGCACGATAGAGGTATTAATGGCACTTTTCGGCTTTTTGTTTGTTTCTGGATGACGGGGCTCCTTAACCCCAAATCGTCGGAATGTCATTCTTGTTTTGCAACTTCATTTTTTTTGTATACATACCTCTGCCATAGGTTTGTTCATCGGGTTGCACTTCCATTCTTCTCAAAAAAATCAGTTTTTGGGTGAGGTTTAGAGCTCAAGTGAGGAGCCCGAGAAACAAAACGGTGCGTGTCTATCGTAGCATGTGTCCGCGCCGGTGTATGAAACCGTCGGACGGACGGACGGACGGACCGGCACACAGTGCGATCATTTCACGTACTGTAGCAACAGTAACAAGTCCCGCGGGCACGGCACTGCTGTGGGGCAGGCCTTGATCGAACCGAGAGGAAGCAGGCGATTGTCGTTGCAGCCTCGTTGGCGCTCGAAAAACAGCAAAAAAAGCGATATAATGCCTTGTTGGTTGAAAACCAGCAAAATCGACAGGTTGGTTGGTAGAGGGTATTTCGCCGTGGGGACAGCGAGCAAGGCCCCGATCCAAGCCCTTCGATTGATAGTAAGATACCGTTCGCAAGAAACCACTACCATTGCACGTGCCACGCACACAGGATATCTGTAGCTCGCAACTCGCGCAGCGGGATATTCTGTATCTATCATCAACTTGTGTGCGTTGGCGATCATCGGACGCTCCAGGTAACTCGAAGGGGTTCCTTTTTTTTTGCAGAGTCGCAATAAAATATAGCGTTTGGACGACTATCAAACAAATAACAAGAGGGGAAGAGCGCTGGGTGCGGGACGACCATGGATATCACCCCCCCCGCCCCCCCGGGACAGTCGTTCGAGGTCTGTAACATCGCTTTCCGTTATCATCCAGCGCCCCGTCACACATCCACACACACAACGGCACGATTTACCCCGCACCATGGGTCATACATCAATTACTACTCTCGGATTGAAAAAAGAGAAAAAACTCATCCACACACAAAATGTATTATACGTACTACTGTGCCTGGTATGCCACAACTCACGGCACGCCTTCACACTTTCTTTGAGGCGAACTATTTCTCCGTACAGAGCCCTACGAGTACAGTCCCGACCCGCAGCCGTATCTCGTAATGAGCATGGACGGTTTCCGTACATAGCGCTGTGATACAAGTTATAGCCCGCCACTTCTCGAAACGAGCAAGTGCAATCTCCGTTCAGAGCGCTACGAGTACAGTCTCTACCTGTCTCCACCTTTCATAACGGGCACGAGCTCCTATGGTATGAAAACGGTTCGGGCTTACACCGCCCTCTCGAAATGAGCATGGACAGTCTCCCTACAGAGCTTTACGATATGAGTACAGCCCCGATCCCCTGCTTCCACCTCTCGTAACAAAAGCTTGCGGCAGTTATGTGAGCGTGCGCGCACGCTCAATTCCCACCCCATTTGCCGAAATTGAAGCAACTACAGCAGCATAAGTATTCACAAGTCGAACAGAGCAGATCAGATCCCCATTCATGATCTGTACCATTCAGGGCAGACAGATCCCTGTCCTATACGATCTGCATGACCTATAGATCATGTTGCCGTGTGGGAGCCGTATGATCTGCACCATCTAGCACGTATTTCCTGGGTTGGATCCGTACTGCACAGATCCTGCACAACATATCATACGGACAGATATAGGATCAAGATGATCTACGAAGATCGTGATCTCTCTCTCTTTGACGTGTGTAAGTATTGGCCTGAACCCTTTTTCCAACTCCGATAAAATAGTCCAGCCGAATTCCAAGCGTTTTGTCCCCATAACGGGGGTGCCGTGCTAAACTGGCAAACCTCGTCAGAGCTGCACCCACGTTTTTGGGCACAAACTACTCGGAATTAGAGTGGGATCCATTTTGCCGTGGTGAACAAGGCCTGGCCGGTGTGCGGCAGACCTCACACGAACAAAAATCGCAGTAGTGACGCCGACAACACCAATACAAAAAAAGTTTTCCGCTCCCACTTTCAAAGCGATCTGTATTATACCAGGGTGCTTTATAAAACCCAACACTCAAAAATAATTATTCAGTGTTCCTTCCGTTCACGGGGAGTAACAAAAAAAAAAAAAAATGCAGGGAAAATAAAACGGCTACGAGTACGTATAATACGTATGTATCGTATACCGGTAAATGTAAAATACCCCCCTCCTCCCTCCCACACCCCCTCGCCCCCTCCCAAACAATATGCTAGCCCATCGATCAGCAACTGATTTCGTTGTCAAACATTTCAACGTATATTTCCTACTACAGACAGTGGTGGTCCCCCTATCGCGCCGGTGTGTGCCAGCCTACCATACCGGCAGCATACCTGACACCGGCACTATTGGGTATAGTACCGATACTGGTACTAGTATGCGGGCTCCAGTCGCGCCAAGCGATTTCACCGGCACTATACCGGCAATAGGCACTATTCAACCGGCATAATCAGTGGCTCTACCGCCAACGTCGGCGCAGCCAGTCAAGTCAGGTCAGCAGAGCCCGGGCCCGTTCCACTCATTGACACCGCCTCCACATTTTCTCAGGTGGCGCTTCCTCGTTATTTCTCGAGCGGCACTTCCCCCTAATTTTCTCGAGTGGCGCTTCTTCGATATTTCTTCGAGTAGAGGTTCATCATTCATTAGTTTCTCGAGTGGCGTTTTCCCCTTATTTTCTTGAGTGGCGCTTCCTCCTTATTTTCTGGGCTGGCGCTTCCTCATCATTTCCCCTAGTCGACACCGCCTCATTATTTTCTCGAGTGGCGCTTACGATTGGGCTCCCAAATCCGAACCGTTTTATCCGCGCTGCAGGAGACTAACTTGGGCTCGGTGGGGTGGAAGTCGGCCGAGTAGACCCTGTCCCTATGCCCACGAAGCGTCTGCATCTGCTCCCCCTGGGAGAGGAGGCAAGAAGGCGCCGCAACCGGGTGCGCGCAGCGTAGTGGCGGTGTGTGCGTGTGTGTGCGGGGAGGGGGGGGG
>JAYJMJ010295940.1:0-10391 GCA_036873875.1 Laminaria ephemera
GATTTTATATAATCCGAAATATTTTTGAAATATTCCTTTTGTGAAAACCCTTTTGTGCCCTTTTGCTTCTTTTGTGGTTAAATAAATGAAATACATAATTTTAATGAATCATTTTTCTTTTTCTATAACCTTATTTTTATTGTTCTTTGTATCCGCTTGCCAACAACAAACAGATTCAGAAAAAGCCCCTACTAAAGACGGCGAAAACCCCTACAAAGTAGAACGAACCTTCCCAGATTATCTCCTCGAACACCGCAAATTATTCACCGAAAAAAGTGGCACCTACCAAGCAGGAAACCTTCCCGTGTGGACCATTCATGCACCAGATGAATGGATAGGGAATATCATTTTTATAGAAACCAATAATGAAATTGTAGTTTTTGATTGCAGCATTTCGGAGCAAGCAGGGGCATTTGCGTTAAAAGAAATACGTAAAATATCGGATAAGCCTATTACCACTATATTTTACAGTCATCATCATCCCGACCATTATCGAGGAGCAGGAGCATTAGTAAAGGCAGCAGATGTCAAAGCAGGAAAGGTAAAAATTTACGCTTGGGATAATTTCCTAGAAGAAAAAGAAAGTGAGTTAGGCGTTATTGCGAATCGACAAACCATGGGTGCTTTGTATTTTAGTGGTGCTTTATTGGAAAAAGAAGATAAAGCTTATATGTCCTGTTGTGGGACAAAAACTTTTGGCGGTAAAGATGTCTATATTCCACCGACCCATATTTTGGATAAAGATACTCAATTAAACATTGACGGATTGGCTATAAACGCCTTTTATTCTGGTGGAGAAGCCCTTTCAGAATTTGGTATTTATCTACCTACTTATGAAATGGTTTTGATTGCAGATGAATTTTTCTATTCCTTACCAAATCTACATTCTATCAGAGGATCAAAACCTAGAATTCCTGATAATTATATTGCCGCTTTGGATAAAGTTAGGAATTTAGAACCCGAATGGTTATTGGGTTCGCACATCATGCCTATTCAAGGAAAAGAACATATTCAAGAAGTGGTTACGACTAATCGAGATGCGATTCAATATCTTTGGGACCAAAGTATTCGACATATAAATAAAGGCTTTACAGCCGTAGAATTACAGCATAAATTTCAAGAATTACCTGCTCATTTACAATTAAAACCTTATACCTCACCGATGTACGGTTCGCCTGTTACTGCTGTTCCCGAATTTTTTACAGGTTGGGTCAGTTGGTTTCAAGGGGATGCGACAGATTTATTTCCCGACCATCCTGTAGAGGAGGCAAAAAAAATGGTGGATTTATTGGGAGGTAGAGATAAAGTATTAGAAGCTGCTGAGGATGCTTTTAATAAAGAGGATGCCCAATTTGGTGCAAAATTATCACAATATCTAGTACGAGTCAATCCAGAGGATAAGCAGGCTCGTTATTTAAAAGCGGCTTGTTTGAAGAAACTAGGCTATGCCCAGACGAATCAAATCATGCGGTCTTGGTATTTAACGGGGGCAAGAGAATTGGAAGGTAAAATAGATACAAAAAAGATGTTGCAATTTGGAAAAAGTGCAGTTGTAGGTACTACACTTTCTCCTAAACAAATTTTTAACGCTTGGCGGTATTTAGTGGATGCAGAGAAAGCAGGTACTAATACTTTAAAACTACAATTATCCTTTACAGATATAAAAGAGGATTGGACTTTGGAATTACGGAATAGTATCTTAGAAATAAAGAAAGGAAAAGTCAAGGACGATTCAGCAGTTATAAACACTACGGTTGCTCAACTGAATGCTTTTAACAAAAAAGGGAAGGTCTCCGCTAATTTCAAAGCGGAGGAAGGAGACTTAGCTATTTTGCAAGAGTTAGCTAGTTACTTGGATACAGAAGTGCCTTCGATTTATATGCACCTTCGATAAATTCATTTGATGCTCAATTGATTCTTTGCCCAAAATAATGTATTTAGCATGTTTTAAGATTTTAAACTTTGAAGTCAACAGAAATTAGTGATACATGGGCAAAAGACAAGAAAACAAACTAAGAAATAAAAAAGAAATTGTAGAGGCAGCCACTCAATTATTTATCGAAAAAGGAGTCAATAACACCACTATAGATGATATTGTAAAAGGAACAAGTTTAGCCAGAGGCACTTTTTATAATTATTTTAAAAGTAAAGAAGAAATTTGGCATTTTCTGATTGCAGATGTTTTTTTTAATATGAACGCTGAAATCAACCAACTTAGAAAAGCAGCAAAAACACCTTACGAATTTTTATATAATGCTTATCATAATGCATTTACTGCTTTATGTACGCCACCACTACCAGCCCTTATCGCTAAGAATCAAGTCTCCTTTAGAGAAACCCTCTTTCAGAACAATGAGATTTTCAGTCTTACTGCTGACCTAGAAAATGATTTGAGAAATACAGGCTTATTTGATGGGTATGCTGACCACTATTATAAATTGATGCCTTATTCTATGGTAGGAGCAGGTTTAGAAATGGTTATTCAAATGCACCTTAATCAAGATGATTTTACGGTGGAAGACATGTCGAAGTTTATTACGGATGTTTTTATGAAAGGACTCTCACTTAGTAAGGACAAAACAATAACTTGAACGTCTGCACAAGCAAAAAAAGGATGGGACACACAGGCATAGGAATGAGATATAAATAAACTTACAAATTTAAGTTCAAGTCCAAGTGTCAAATTCAAGTTCAAAACCGAGACGTTGACAACTAGATGTGGTTCAACGCCTCGTTGTCAACGTCTCGGTTTTGAACTTGAATTTGACACTTGGACTTGAACTTAAATTTGTAAGTTTATTTTTTCAGCGTTCCTTAGTTTTTTTTTCGTAGTGCCATAAAACTAATTTCTGGTAAATGTAAACCTTTTCAGGCTACCACTAAAGACCAAAGACAAATGGCTAAAGTCCAGCTAAGAAAACTAATTAGAAACTTGACTTACCATTAAATAAGTTTAGCTTATTAATTAGAGTTTTGCGTAGTAAGTGGTAGACATATTTTATCTAAATGAAGCTTAATTATTATAAATATTGTGTCCTTTTTTTACTCTTCTTATTAGGAGGTAGTACCGCCAATTTTAGTCAATCTAGTGATAATACATTTTTTACAAACTTTAGTCATATCAAAGGGTTTCCTACTAATAATGTTTGGGATGTAGCTAGAGATAACCATGGCTTTGTGTGGTTGGCAACCAATGATGGACTACTACGCTATGATTCGGATACGCAAATAAAAGTGTATCGTGCTGGCAAACCTGATGTGGAGGGCGGACTTGTTTCCAATACTATTCGAATACTTCATGTAGATAAACAGAATACCTTATGGATAGGAACGACTTTAGGCGGTTTGACTCGCTATAATCAGTCAACAGGAGAATGGACTACTTTTTTAGCAGATGCTGCAAATCCTAGTAGTTTAAGTAATAATGAAATACTTGCCATCACAGAGGATCATAAAGGTCGCATCTGGATAGGGACTGAAAATGGATTAAATTTATTTCAACCAGATACAGAATCTTTTCTAACTTTTACTACGCAGGATGATAAGGAGACTACTCTAAAAGGTAAAGCAGTTCTTTCTATTATGGAAGATGACCGAGGCTGGCTGTGGGTAGGTACTTGGGGAGGTGGTTTGCATCTAATGTTAACAGATCCAGGAGGGCAACCCGTTAACAAGTTTAAACGGATGTCTCTTTCTACTACCGTAGAGGCACAAAATATATGGAAGATTTATCAAGATCAACAACAACGATACTGGATTGGTACAGGTAGTGGTGGTCTATTTTTAATGCAATTACCTGCCATCGCTACTAAACAAGAAAATCAACAAGATTGGCAACCTCTATTTTATCATTGCAATGATAAAATAGATGATGCTTCTAATCTTTCCTCCACTGCTTTTGTTACCGATATATTAGAAGATAGTCGAGGTGATTTTTGGGTAACTACCATAGATGGCTTGTTTTCGTTGGACAGAAATCGCTTTTCGGGAATCGAAACGGAGCTAAAAAAGCAATCAAGTAAAGAGATTTTTTTTAATTATCATGCTCAAAGCTCTGTAGATGCTCAGTCTATTTGTAATAAATTTGTTCATTCTATCTATGAAGATAGTCAGGACTTATTGTGGTTTGGTACAGCTGGAGGAGTAAGCCAGTATAGTTGGTATAGTAATCAATTTACTAACCATGACATTTTTACAGAAGTAAAAGATGGTCCTGGCATTTTGGATATATATAAGAAGGAGGAAGAAATAATTTGGCTAGGCACAGATACAGAAGGATTACTCAAATATGATATTCAAAAGAAACAGCTTACGACGGTTCCCTTGAATAAGCAATTGTTTTTACCTAGACAACCTATTACAACCCTTTATAGTGCTAATAATGAGTATTTATACGTAGCTGGACATCAAGGTATTGAACGACTCGATTTGTCGTCAATGGAGTCATCTATTTATCCTGTGCCTTTAGATATTAAAAACAGAATTTCTTTCTTAGATGTCAAGAATCTGTTTAAAGATACGAAGGGCTATTTATGGGTGGGAACAATGGGAGGACTATACAGAATTGAGGAATCAACAGGTAGCTACACTACTTTTCTCCATGATGCGGATAAGGAACATTCTATTTCTGATAATTCGATTACTCAAATTGTGGAAGATGAGAGAGGTCACTTGTGGATTTCTACTTATAATGGTTTGAATGAGGTTGATCTTAACCAACAAGAGCCATTACAATTTAAGCGATATAAATATGACGCTGATCATCCCGATAACACTATCTCTTCTAACCAAGTTACGTCTTTGAAGCTGCAAGACCCTATTTTGTATATAGGAACGAGAACAGGGGTGTGTACTTATGACTATCAAGAGAAAAAATTTACTAATTTTAAAGACCCCAATAATAGAGCGGTTATTCAAAGCCTAGAGTCGATAGATGGACTCATATGGGCTAGTACTACTGCGGGTCTTGTACGCTTTAATCCAACTAAAAGTAATTTCCAAGTATTTGATAAACAGGATGGCTTGAGTTATAAACATTATGTGGGCGGAAGTAGCTGCAAAGATGATGATGGTACTTTATACTTTGCTAGTCGTACAGGTATTACTAGTATTTGTCCTGATAAATTGTCAAGCAATGAAGTACCTCCTGCTGTTTTTATAACAGATGTAACGACGATCAGCCCAAAGGGAAAGCAACAAATGACAGGCATTTATGAAAAAGAAATGACGCTCGAATATGATGATTACTATGTGGCACTAAATTTTTCGGCACTCAACTATATTCGTTCAGAAAAAAACCAATATGCTTACTTTTTAGAAGGATTTGATCAAGATTGGCACTATACAAACGATAATCAAACAGTTGTCTATACCAATTTGAGTGCAGCTACGTATCAGTTTCGAGTAAAAGCAGCCAATAACAACGGGGTTTGGAATGAGGAAGGAACGATGCTTACCATCATTAAGCGACCAGCAATTTGGGAGACTTGGTGGTTTTTGACAGGGAGTGGTGTGTTGGGTTTATTATTGCTTGGTTTTGGGTTTAAATATTACACTCAAGGGGTCTATAAACGAAATAAAGAGCTTGAAACTTATAATGAAAACTTAAACAAGGAGATACAAGAGCGCAAACGAGTAGAAGCAGCATTGCAAGAGCGAGAACAACAAATGGAGTTTCTCGTCACAAAGCGAACGCAACAATTGGATTTAAGAAATTCAGAAGTAAAAGCCCTTTTGCATAAGTTAGAGAAACGGAATGGAGAACTAGAAGAAACTGTCGTAGCTAGAACTGAGAAATTAAGGACTTACAACCAAGAATTAAAGCGTTCTAATAATGACTTAGAGCAATTTGCTTACACGGCCTCTCATGATTTACAAGCCCCCTTACGTACGATTATCAGTTTTTCACAATTATTGAAAAAAAGTTTGGGAGATAAATTAACTACTCGTGAAAATGAGTTCTTAAAATTTATCTTGTCTAGTACTGGTAATATGCAAGAATTGATTGATGCACTACTTACTTTTTCAAGGGTCAATTCTCAAAAAAGAAAGGTACAAGAGGTGAATCCTACGAAGTTATTAACTACTATAGAAGCTGAATTAAATGCTACTTTAAGAGAGGAAAAAGCGACTTTACATATCTCTGATTTTCCAGAAGCTATTCAAGCAGATAAAATTAAATTGAAACAACTTTTACAAAATTTAATCACCAATGGGGTGAAATTTTGTAAAGAAGGAACAGACCCAGTCGTACGTATTAGTTGCGAAGAATTGGACGATTGCTGGCAATTTCAAGTGAAAGACAACGGAATAGGTATTTCTAAAGAGTTTAATGAAAAAATATTCAGTTTGTTTCGTCGATTACATACCGCTTCAGAATATAAAGGGACGGGTATCGGATTGGCATTGTGCAAAAAAATAGTGGAACAGCATGAAGGTAAGATATGGGTAGAGAGTACGATAGGGGAGGGGAGTAACTTTATTTTTACTATTAGTAAAAATTTAAATTAAAGTTCAAGTATCAAGTATCAAGTTCAAGTTCAAGTATCAAGTTCAAGTTCAAAAACGAGACGTTGACAGCGAGACGTAAGCCCACGCCTCGGTGTCAACATCTCGTCTTTGAACTTGAACTTGATACTTGCACTTGCACTTTAATTTGATACTTGCACTTAATAATAGAGTAAATCATAAATAATAAAATATGAAATTTAAATATGTCGTACTAATTGATGACGATCCTGCGGTGAATTACTACCATCGTTATATGATAGAAGCAGCAGAATTTACGGACAATATTTTGGTGGGTCAGAATATTGAAGAAGCATTGGAAATATTAAAAAAATTCCAAAAAGTGAACGATATTGACCCTAGTTTGGTGGTTTTGGATGTAAATATGCCCAAGTATAATGGCTTTGAATTTGTCATTAAGCACTATCATATATTTGAAGAATTAAGAAAGAGAAATGTAATGATTATTTTCTTAACTACTTCCAGAAATCCAACGGATATTGAGAAAGCGAACCAATTAGATGTCATTAGTGGTTATAAACAAAAACCTATGACGGAAAGTATGTTAGTAGAATTGAAGAATACCTGTGTTAGTTTATTATAAATAGTCGATTATCATTAATTACTGATTATTCACTAGCCGAGGCTAAAGACGTGTAATTAGTTAATAATCAATCCCGTTTTTGAACGGGATCATCAATCAACTTGAAACTACAATTAATTTGGCATATTCATTGAAGGTTGTATAGTAAGAAATTGTTTTAGTTTTAAAATAATCTTCTAAATACTGCCTGTCCTACAGCTAGTAAATTCCTCCCTTTTATTGAAATGCTATAACGATTTTGGCGATTTTAAGCATTCAATTCTATTCCCTCCCTCCATTTTATTATCCTCCTGTATTTATCTCTCAAATAATTGACTCCCCTATAACTGGATTTGTTAAGACCATAATATGGATATTAAAAAAAGGAAATTTAAATACATTGTTCTGATTGATGACGATGAGGCAGTCAACTATTATCACCAATATTTAATAGAAGATGCGGATTTAACGGATAATATTTTAATAGGGCAAAATATAGAAGAAGCCCTTGAAATATTAAGGAAATTTCAAAAGATCAATGATGTAGAACCTAGCTTAGTCATTTTAGATGTCAACATGCCGAGGTATGATGGCTTTGAATTCGTTACTAAATATTATGATATTTTTCAAGAATTAAGAAGCAGAAATGTCCTAATTATTTTCTTAACGACTTCTAAAAACCCAAGTGACTTGGAGAAAGCTAGTCAGCTAGATGTAATCTGTGGGTATAAACAAAAACCTATGACCGAAGATATGATAAAGGAATTACAGGTTTATAAGGACTGAAGTAAGTTCTCAATGTTGAATGATCAATTTTGAATGGGAGCGCGTAACAGTGTCTAGTATTTATGCTGGTCAACGTCCCGTGTCATTCAAAATTCAATCATTCAAAATTCAACATTGAGAACTTACGGACGGAAGGATTTAGGGATTAAAGGTCAGCGGCTCGCTCCTCAATCCTTAATTCCTTAATTCCTTTAATCCTTATTGAACTAAGAGAAACTACACAATTAAATTACACAACATTTACAGGAAAAACGCTAACCAATAAGCAGTCTTATTGGTGCGTCATTTATCCGAAATAGGTAGCTGCCATCTTGTTTGCTGGTGAGGTTAGAATAGTCACTAAGACAGGAGTGTCTAAGCTATAATAACCTCTCTCCTATATTCGATAAAGGTAATTAAGTAGTTTTGATTAGTTCTGTTGATAATAGACTTGTTAGCTTTTTAGAAATGCCTAATTTCAAATAGGCTAACAACTCTAAGCACTAACTTTTGCAAAGTTGTAAACGATTAATACTAGTTAGTTAATAATCAACTACACTTTCAATAATATTTTAAGAACCTACTTAATAATTAGTACTTTGATTAATTGGCGAAACAATTTTACCCAATATTCAAAGTAATAAAACCCTTTTAAAAATGAGTGTATTAGACAGGTTAGTTGCACCCCAGACAGAAACGGTGGCCCATTCAACAGAGCAGCGCATATTGTTGATAGAAGACAACCCTGCTGATGCCCGATTGATAGAAATTTTATTAGAAGATACCGATTTAGCGGATTATGAGGTAGTAACAAAAGCTACTTTTTCAGAGGCTTCTGCTGTTTTACATGCGGGTGAAAAATTTGAAGTTATTTTATTAGATTTATACCTACCTGATAGCCATAAGTTCGATGCATTAGAACAATTAAAATCAGATTTTCCTAACTGCAATGTCATTATGATGACAGGGCTGAATGATAAGGTGATCGGCTTGGAAGCAGTGAAAGCTGGAGCGCAAGATTTTTTGGTTAAAGGAGCTGTCGATTCAGACACCTTGGCTAAAACGCTACGGTATGCCATTGAAAGAAATAGAGTCATTCAACGCTTGGAAGAAACGCAGCGCCATGCTCGTCGAACGGAAGTAGAAATGACGAAAAGTCAAAAAAGATATAGAGAAATTTTTACGCAATCAAAGGATGCTATCTATATCTGTACCCTAGAAGGAGAATTGGTAGATTTTAACCAATCAACAGAACTGCTCTTTGGTCTGTCTAGGGAAGCGCTAGAAGCAACGGATTTACATGATTTATATAGAACACAGGAAAGAAAAAATGAATTTTTATTAAAATTAAAAACGAAAGAAGCCCTAAAAGATTTTAAGATTGATGTGATGCACAGGGATGGCGAATTAAGAACTTGTCTGCTAACCGCTAATATATTAGTCACAGACGATTTTACAGGATATAACTGTATCGTTCGAGATATTACAGAAACCATACAAGCTGATCAATTACGAAAAGCAAGGGATTTAGCGGCGCAGTCTGCTAGAATGAAGGAGCAATTTATTGCTAGTATTAGCCATGAGATGCGGACTCCGATGAATGCCATCTTTGGTATGAGTAATATCCTCGACCAAACGGAATTAGACCAAGAACAAAAGAAATTAGTTAGCTCCGTTAAGCAATCTTCGGAAATATTATTAGGCATTGTCAATGATATTTTAGAAATATCTTCCATCCAAAATCAAAAAATCACCTTCGAGCCAGAGCATTTTGAGCTGCATGAATTGATGGAAAATTTGGTCAATGTCATGCAATATAAAGCACAAGAAAAAGACTTGTATTTTGAAGTGTTTTTCGGACATAATATTCCTAAAGTATTGAATTGTGATAAATTGAGATTAAACCAAGTTTTACTCAATTTAGTGGGAAATGCCATTAAATTTACGGAGGAAGGCTATGTGAAGATTTATGTCGATAAATTAAATGAAATAGATGGGGCTGCTCACTTGAAAATTACAGTGGAAGATTCAGGTATTGGTATTCCTGCGGATAAAGTAGATGCCGTATTTGAAACCTTTACTAGAGTCAGAAATAAAGAAAAATTATATGAAGGAACGGGATTAGGGCTGTCTATCTGTAAAAATATTGTGGAGCAGCAAGGTGGCAAAATAGGCGTGATTAGTGAATTAGGGCATGGCTCAAGATTTTATTTTGATCTTTTACTAGAGATAGGAGATACTAACCTTATCAAACGAGGGGAATTAATTGAAGAAATTCCTTTTGATGATGCTACTACTTTTAGTTTATTGCTAGTAGAGGATCATAAAATGAATCAACTAGTCGCCAAAAAAACCTTAACTAGAAAGTGGGAAAATCTTAATCTCACCATTGCTGACAATGGTCAAATAGCAGTTGATATATTAAAAGAACGAACCTTTGACCTCATTCTAATGGACATTCAAATGCCGATTATGGATGGCTATGAAGCAACGGCCTATATTCGTAAGAATATGCGCCCTGAAGTCGCTACTTTAC
>JAYJMJ010295960.1:0-10389 GCA_036873875.1 Laminaria ephemera
CATTGCGATTTTGATACCAATCAAAAGGCTTATGCCAAAATAGTTGTACAGATGGTAGGTGATATGCTCCATTTCTCTACGATTAATTCTAAAAATGATGCGAATCAACAGAAAGATGAAGTAGGTGGTGTTGGATTGAAAAATATTCGGAAACGATTGGCATTGAATTATCCCAATCAACATGAATTGGTCATTAATAATTTGGAATACTCATTTGAGGTTCGTTTAAAAATAAAAGTAATTGTTTGATGGCTTGATTGTGTGATGGTTATCATGACGTTGCCAATCAGACAATTAAACCATTTAACAATCAGAACAAAAATATCAATAAATGCAACGACTTTTGAAAGAACCCCTTGTCCATTTTTTACTCATTGGAGGTGGTTTATTTTTCTTATATAGCTTTATCAATCCGAGTGCCGAACAGATAGACAATAAAGTAATTCAGATAGATAATAGCGATGTAGAAAGATTGGTAAAAGCGTATCAGCAAAATTGGAATATGCCCCCCGATAGTACCAGTTTAACAAAATTGTTAGCAGAAGAAGTCAAAGCAGAAGTGTTTTATCGAGAGGCATTGCGGATGCAATTAGACCATAATGATGAAATTATTCGCCGTCGATTAAAACAGAAATATGAGTTTTTAGTCAAAGACTTAGCCGATAGTCAGCAACCAAGTATTGAGGAATTAAAGCGCTTTTTTGAAGAGCATCCAGATTTTTACCAAGCCCCTACCAAACTATCTTTTACACAGCTATATTTTAGTCCTGACAAGCGGACACTCCCTTTACAAGATGCACAAAATGTCTTAGAAAGCGTTTTGGAATTGCCTATCAATCAAGTGGATGTAAAAAGCATTGGAGACCCGTTTCATTTACAAAGTTACTATGCAGACCGTGATTATAATGATGTTCGGCAACTGCTCGGACTAGACTTTGCCAAAGCTATTTTTGACCCAATCAAAGGGGGCTGGTTGTCTCCTGTACAATCGGGTTATGGCGTTCATTTAGTATATATTTCTGGTATTCATAAAGCACACACCCCCCCTTTTGAAATGGTAAAGGAAAGGGTTTTAGAAGATTGGAAATTAAAGCAGCAACAAGTTTATAATGAGCGTTTGTACAAGAATTTGTTAAAAAAATATGAAGTGGTTTACGAATTTGATAAATAATGAAAAATAAATTGTTTTACTGCTTTATTGTTTTATTGCTAGGTGCTTTTCTGGCAGAAAGTAGTTATGCTCATGAAATTCGACCCGCCTATTTAGAAATAAAACAGCAAGCAGCAGATAGGTATCAAGTACTATGGAAAATTCCACTTTTGGGTAACAAAGCGCCTAAAATTGACCCTGTTTTTCCTGAAAATTTTTCTTTAGAACAAGTGGATGATGAATTTTTACCTGATGCCTATATTCGGCGGTATAAGGGCATTTATCCCGAAAGTTTAAATGGACAGGAAATTGCCATTCAAGGTTTAGACCTTACTTTAGTAGATGTTTTGGTACAGGTTAATTTATTGGATGAAAGTTCTTATACCTTACTCCTCCAACCAGATAATGCAAGGGCAGTTATTCCAAAAGAACCCAGTAAATGGGAAGTCATTAAACTATACATTGCATTAGGTATTGAACATATTCTAATTGGCATTGACCATCTATTATTTGTCTTAGGCTTATTATTATTGGTGAGTGGTCTTAAACCTTTAATTCAAACCATTACTGCTTTTACCCTAGCACACAGTATAACCTTGGGCATCGCAACTTTTGATTTAATCCATGTTCCCCAAGCTCCTGTGGAAGCAGTAATTGCTTTGAGTATCGTCTATTTAGCCAGAGAATATTTGATGCTTAAAAAGGGCGCAAAAAGTCTGACCGCTCAATATCCTTGGGTCATTGCCTTTAGTTTTGGTTTATTACATGGCTTTGGTTTTGCGGGTGCATTAAGTGAAATCGGATTCCCACAAAAAGAGGTGCCATTAGCTCTATTAACCTTTAACATTGGAGTAGAACTGGGACAATTAATTTTTATAAGTATAGTGCTTTTGTGCTGGCAAATCTTCCAAAAAATAAAATTGCCATACCCTAAGTGGAGTTGGAAAGTATTACCCTATAGCATGGGGAGTATTGCTGCTTTTTGGCTGGTGGAAAGGGTGCTTGCTTTTTGGTAATTTTTTAGATGGCTTAATGATATGATTGCTTGATGGTCCACGTAACGTTGACAATCAAATCATCTAACAATCACAACAATCTTTTTAGATGCAAAAAATAAAAGTCTTATTGATAGATGATGAATTTTTAGCCTTACAATTATTGGAAAATTTTGTCAAAGGAGTACCCCAATTGGAACTGGTCGCTAAAACTAAATCACCAGTTGAGGCACAGAATATTTTAAATAGAGAAAACATTGATTTACTCTTTTTAGATATTCAAATGCCCACTTTGAGTGGGATTAATTTATTGAAAAACTTACAAAATCCACCCCTAACTATTTTCACTACTGCCTATTCCGACTATGCGTTGACGGCTTTTGATTTGAACGTGGTAGATTATTTACTAAAGCCTTTTTCTTTTGAACGGTTTATGCAAGCAGTAGATAAAGCAAAAATGCAATTGTCTAATCATACACTTCCAACAGCGGCGAATCCAAAAGAAGCTCCAATTTTTTTGAGTGTAAAAGCGGATGGTAAAATTGTCAAAGTATTTTTTGACGATATTTTATTTATTGAAGGACTGAAAGAATACGTTAAAATCGTTTGTGAAAAAGAAAGAATTGTCACTTTTGAACGGCTCAAAAACTTAGAAGCTATCTTACCTGCTAACCAATTTTTGCGAGTTCATAAATCTTATATTATCAACACGGCAAAGGTCACGGCTATGGAAGGAAATTTATTGACGATTGGAACGCATTTTATACCTATTAGTCGAGGTAAAAAGGAGATGGTTATGAGACGGATTTTTTAGGTTACTTGGATTAATTCCTTTGCTTATTTGTTCAGGAATATTCGTTGATAATTGCAAGATATTGGAGTTCTCTCTTCTTTAGCTTACCAAAGCAAAACGTTACAGTCAGTAATTTTTAAATATGGAGTAGTTGGTACTTAGCTCTATTTAACTTTGATGATTAACTATACTTTAGGTGCAGTATGCTGTGCTAAAGTATTTCCCAAGCCCATCAAATATTTTTTGTGATAAATTTGGAAATTAGGTTTTAAAACCTATTTTTGTGATAAATATATTTTTCAATCAAGAATTAATAATGAAAAACCTTCAATCACAAATATTAACCAAACTAGGCAATCCCGAATGGATACCCAACTGGACCATCGGCAGACCTGGACCCTATATGGAAATTACGGAACTAGCCAACAGAACTGTATGGTTATGCCAACAACCGATTTCCCATGAGGAAGGGAAGGCCTTAGCCTTACCAAAAGGATTTGCCATAACTGGAATAGGCGAATCTGCCCATGACGCTGCCTTTTTTCGACGTTCTCCGGATGCTACTGAGGACGGTGCTTTGGAGACTATGAAAGTGGGGAAATATATCTTTTCTAAAGTAGGAAAACCGGGTAAACCAGAATCGGGCTTTAAGGATGTCTTGGTCTTACCAGTTTATAAATATCACAAAGTATTGTTTAGTGCTGGTCGTACGATAGAAGTTTTAACCAGGGAAGATGGCAAGGACTATGTACCCAATGTGTATGGACTAAAAGGAATGTTTGGAAAAAATACACCGAAAGAACGGGTATTACCAGCAGGATGGTCTATTCGGACAATTACCCTAACTGAAGATTTAATCCTAGAAATTCCAAACCCAGCTCAGGTTTGTTTTTTTAAAACTGGAAGTGGGTTTCATGGACCAGTAGAAATTTAAAAGCATAAATGCGCAGGTTATTATTTTCTAAATCCCTTAATATGTTTAAAAGAACTGTAGCTTAGACCTCTGACAAGCAAACGGTAGACGGTGGACGGCTGCTTCGTTTGACGGTGACCCAGCGTATTCCGTCAAGCGAAGCGGTCATCCACCGTCCACCGTCCACCAAAAAAAAATGCTTCAACAACAATTCATTCAAACCAACAACGTCCGCTACTTCCTCAAAGAAGCAGGAGATAAAAGGGCGCCGCTCATTCTATTCCTACACGGTTTCCCAGATTCTTGGTATTCCTGGCGGCATCAACTAAGCGCAATGGCGGAGGCTGGTTACTATGCAGTTGCACCTGATATGCTCGGCTGTGGAGCAACCGATGCACCAATGGAAATAGAGCGATACAGTCAAGACGAAATGGCAAAAGATATAGTTGGACATGCCTTGATTGCCTTGGGTAAAAACCAAGCGATTGAGTGAGGGAAGCATAATATTCGAGTCAATACGATTTGCCCAGGGTATGTTATCACGAAGTTGAGTAAAGATTTATTGGAAAATGAGGCAGCACTTAACAGTTTAAAAGCAAGCATGCCATTAGGCAGACCTGCTACGCCTGATGAAATGGCAGGATTGGCAGTTTTTCTAGCGTCCGATGCTAGTTCTTATATGACGGGGAGTACGATTGTGAATGATGGTGGGTTGTTACATGCGCCTTTGTTTGGGTAACCTTCTAATCTTAGTCTATCAAAAAATGCTTTTAATTACTTATCTTTGCTTAGACAAGAAGTAGCTTATGTCTGTCACAGATAACTATGAGAAAAATAAACCTAAACCAACTTAAACAAGGCATACCAGGAATTACTCCGACTTT
This sequence comes from Laminaria ephemera, assembly GCA_036873875.1. NCBI lineage: Eukaryota > Phaeophyceae > Laminariales > Laminariaceae > Laminaria > Laminaria ephemera. The sequence continues at coordinate 4,736 of JAYJMJ010295960.1, forward strand.
TGGGAAATTTCTTTGGGAAACGGTAGTTTATTGCCTAGTAAAAATGGGGCATAAATCTGGTGTTTACCTAAAGATTTTAGGGCATGAAGAAAAAAGAATTGAGTTAATTTGGTCAGGTAGATTAAATAAAGAAGTTGCAGCTACTTATAATGATGAATTAGATTTGGCGGAATATGCAGCAACAGCTATGGCTATTTTATTAGTGTTAAAATTGACAGATTATACTCATTTAAAGCGAGCCCAAAAAGGGACTAAAGGAGATTACTGGTTAGGAAAAAAGGATGAATTTGGCGTTTTGGTTTTAGACGGATTATTGGAAATTTCAGGTATATTAACAGAAAATAAAAATAACCGACTTTCTAAAAGATTTAGGGAAAAAGCAATTCAAGTCAAATTATCTCCTTATCAATCTGTTTCAAAAAATATTATAGTAGTTGAGTTTAGTACACCAAAAACAAAAGTTCAATTATGACAAATCAGCCGAATTTAGAAGCACTGCACGATATAGCTATGGAGTTTGCAGAAGAAGCAAATTTTGCGCACAAGCGAGGTGAAGCACATACGGCAAAACTGTTTTATCAAAAAGCATTTAACCTAGAAAAAACTTATGCTTTATCCTTTCCCACTAAACCAACTTACCTACTATCTAGAGCTGTATTCCTTAGAAGTGCAGCTTATCTAGCCTTGAATAGTGGCTATTTAAAGGAAGCCGCTAACCTTGCAAAATTAGGCTTAGATAAAACACCTCATCCAGATTTTATAGCAGAATTTGAAGCGATTATTAAAAAAGCCGAATCACCTAGAACGGAAGCTACAAAAGAAATTATCATTCAAGGAATTCTTACTTTTGCGGACTTGGTTAACAAGCAGATAAAAATAAAAGATTTGGTTAGTGAGGAACTATATACGATCCATGTTTCTAATATCTCCTTAGAAGAATTAGTGATGTCTTTTTGGGCAAAAGCGGTTTATATTAAAGGGGTTACGGATAAAAAAGGAGGGATTCAATTGGCTGAAATTAAGCGGGCTGCTTGATTGGTTTAATTACTAAGGAAAATAGAAAATCTTGCCAAAAGAGGAATCTTCTAAATTAGACCATTATCTATTTTTAGAACCTATTTTTCGTTTGATAAAATTCTGTGCTAAGAAAAAATTACTTTAACCTGTAATTTCTGACACAGCCCTATGTGCTTGCTTAATCGCCGCTTTCGTTGTCGCAGATGCGTCAGAATCACAGTTGGCAATATGGATATTACCAAATGGTTGGCGACCGATGACCCAAGGCTTATCTTCTTCCGCAAAGTGCTCTCCCCATGTAAGTACGTTACTGTAGGAATAGCCATGGGGCCACCTGTTTACAGTAATTGCTTCAATATCTCGATCAGCATCGAAACCTGCACTGCCAAGAGCTTGAGTGAGTTGTTCTCTAACATGTCTTTCGTATACTTCGAAAGTAGTGGTAAGAATCTGTCTACGACCTGCCCGCCATTGTTCAGGACCATTGATAGCAGGAAATAGTGGCACATGACACATATGGACTACCATCGGCTCGTCTGGGGTTTGTGCGCATTTATGGCCACCCAAAGAAACTGGGTAAGCGAGTTCAGCTTGCTTATAAAAGCCACCTGTAAAATACACGAAACTGGTTTTCAACTCATCGAAGGCTTTCCAGTTATTAATCAATACTTTTGTATATACCAGAGGTACCTTTACATTGAAGGCGAGCCCTTCTTTTTGTTTTGCTGGCATTTCTGGACAAAGAAATGGTATGGCACTGTTGTAGCAGGCCATGATGCATTTCTTGCTTCGAACTTTATGGGTTGTACCGCCTCGCACATAGGTTACATCTACGTTGGCGCCATCTTCGGTATTGGCGACATGGACCACTGTACTGTTAAGGCGAATATTAATGTTTTGGTCTTTACGGTCGATTTTTGAATAATCAGCACGTGCGGTTACGACATCTTCCATGGTCGTACCAGGGATAGCTTCCGGAATCATTTTGCGCACCAGAAGGCGTGCGATGGAGGCATTACCATCTGGAAAATGAAAAATATAAGGATCAACACCGCGACCAGTTCTTAATGGTAAGGTATAGTCCACCCCCGGTATGCCACCATCATAATATTGTACGGCGGTAGTCGGCACCTCTTCCATGTCAACGCCCCAGAAACTCATACCCCAGTTCTGGTATATATTTATGACCTGTTCGTCCACTTTTACATAGTCCCGCAGGAAACTTGAATAACCCGTTTTACGGAGTACTTTAACTTTCTCTTCAACAGTTGTGCCTTCCATATAATCAACGGGAGCGGTTTGAACACGGATGAAATCGGCACGAGCTTGCTCCGTTAGGGGAGCTTCTTTAGCGAATGCTTCCCATGACTTTTTACCATAACCGGTAACATGCTTTGTTTCTCCAAAATTTTCCGCATCAAATACAATGGAAATACCCATGCCTCGCGACGAATAGAGATCCTGCTGAAAGGCTTTATGGAATTTTTTAAGTTCAACACCTATATCTTTTAGTAAGTCAAGGGCTTCTGCTGAATAGGAAGAGGGAGTATCAATGGCTTCCGAACCCCCATAAGTAATGTGAACATCCTCCCCATGTTTGAACTCATTACGTTTGGCATGTCCACCGAAATCGTCATGGTTGTCGAGGATTAGAATTTTTGCTTTGGGGTTCTTCTTATGGTAAAAATAAGCGGAAGATAGGCCGCTAATGCCACCACCGACAATCACCAAGTCATATTCGTCATCTATGGTATTTGTGTTCCATTCGCCCCCCATTACCCTTGCATGCATGGTCTCCCATGAGCCATCGTGACTCCCTCGCAGTCCTGTTTTTGCTGGGGGGTAATAGCCCTTTTCGAGGTCAAAAGAATAGGGGTCTTTTACTCCACATGATGTAATCCACGGGCTTAGTAAAGTGGCACCGATAGCAACACTTGCTCCATTTAGAAAATCGCGTCTGGTTATTTCTTTTTTCATAGTTTTACTTTAAGGAATGAGGGATAAATAAAGACAACTTGAAAAAATGTGATTTTATCTGGTATAAATGAGCATTTTTTTAAGGCAGTATAAAGGAAAAAAGATCTTTTTAAATGTAAAAATTATTTGTGCGTCATTCCTAATTGCAGATGAAGGTATAAAATTATTTCAAAGATGTTTAATTTCTAGTTGAAAAATAGATACCTAAGGGTTTGAGTCGCTTATTTTGTTCCTAGTTTTTTCTTTAAAGACGGGAATGAACAAACACAGTTTGTGAACCGCAGAGCGGATGGAAGTGCTTGATACTATGACTGTTTTTAAAGGAATGAGCAAACACCGTTTGTGAACCGCAAAGCGGACGGGGTGCTTTGGATGAAAGAAGCAGTCAAGAGTGTACATTTATTTTTATACCATTACTAATACAAATAAGAAACAAGTCTACCCAATAAATTGGGTGACTACTCAAAAACCATTTTGCGGGAGTTTTGAACCTGAATCCTAGCGAAATGTTGGGATTCAGTTCTATTTTTTGTGATTGTTTCGTATGATTGCTTAATTGTTTAAAACATCAAAATAAATTAATGCATATAAATACGAATACTTCTATACAATTTGCTTGCGGTGTTACCATGAAAAATAGATTTATGTTAGCTCCACTTACCAATCAACAAAGTTTTGAAGATGGTCAACTATCCACAGCCGAACTAAATTGGCTGACAATGAGAGCCAAAGGACAATTTGGATTAGTAATGACTTGTGCAGCTCATGTCCAAGAAATAGGAAAAGGATTTTCTGGGCAACTCGGGATTTTTTCAGATAAGCATATTCCTGGACACAAGCAACTAACAACAGCGCTTAAAGAACATGGAAGTATAGCGGTTATACAACTACATCATGCAGGGATGCGCTCCCCAAGTGAATTAATTCATCAAGCGCCTGTTTGTCCATCTGATAATGAAAAGTATGGAGCAAAAGCCCTTTCTCTAACAGCCGTGAAACAGCTTAAAGATGATTTTATAGAAGCTGCTGTTAGGGCAAAAAAGAGTGGCTATGATGGTGTTGAAGTTCATGGGGCACATGGGTATATCTTAACTCAATTTTTAAGTGAACAGATTAATAAAAGGAAGGATAGTTATGGAGGAAGTTTGGAAAATAGGTCCCGTCTTTTGTTTGAAATAGTTAATGGTATTAGAGCGTCTTGTGGTAGTGATTTTCTGCTAGGGGTAAGACTGTCCCCAGAAAAATTTGGAATGGATATTCAAGAAATAAAATGGGTTTGTCAAAAGTTGATAGATGAAAATAAGATTGATTTTTTAGATATTTCGCTTTGGGATTCTTTTAAAAAACCAGCGGAAGAAAAGTATCAGGCTATTTCTTTATTAGAACATTTCACTTCCTTAGATTTTAAAAATGTACGGCTGACGGTGGCAGGAAAAATTAGAACAGGAGAAGATGTTAATCAAATTTTAAATGCGGGGGTAGATTTTGTAGCTATTGGAAGAGCCGCTATTCTTCATCATGATTTTCCAATCAAAGTAATCGACAACCCCAATTTTGAACCCGTACAAACACCCGTTTCAGCGCAACATCTATTAAAGGAAGGTCTAAGTAATAAGTTCATTAACTATATGCGAAGATGGAAAAATTTTGTAAAGCCATTTTAGAAGAAACCATGCAGTATTGCAAAGACCGAAAAGCATTTGGTAAACAAATTGGGTCTTTCCATAATTCTCGCTTTAAAATAGCCGAGATGCAAACAGAATGTACCATTGCTCGAAATTTTGTGGATACTTGTGTTTGGGAATTAACCCATAAAAAATTGACGGCTGAAAAAGCGGCAATAGCATTAAACGTGCAAAGTATGCCACAAAAAGTAAGAAAAGGCGAAGAACTAAACGAGTTACCACTCAAAATATTTCTACAAAAAAATCACTTAATTTCAGATACAAAAAGCGACTGGGAAGTACCCCAATTCTCCACAGGCTTTTCAACAATCAAACAGTCAAGCCATCAAACAATCTTAACAATCAACTTAAACTATAAAAAATGCTACAAAAAATCTTACCAACTACGATTGACAATACCTTCAAAGGCAACAAAATAGCCCTGTGGTTTTTCTATTTGATTACAGCGGTGACTGTTGTAAGAAGTCTCATTCACATGTTTAAGCAGGACGGCGGGGCACAAAGTATTGGCACCATCCCATTAGATACTTTTACGGAACCTGGTGCTGCTGTAGTCATCCTAATTTTTGCTTATTGGGGCTTATCCCAATTGATGTTTGGTATTATTCAAGTGATTGTTGCTTTTAGGTATCAATCTTTAATTCCCTTCATGTACTTGATGCTGTTTTTGGAATGGGCTACCAGATTTATGTTGTCCATGTATAAACCAATCGTAACCGTAGGACAAGCACCTGGTGGTATTGGCAATATGGTTTTGCCATTTGTTTGTTTGGTGATGTTTTTGTTGTCGATAAAGGAGAAGGCTATCGGTCTAAGGTTGACGGCAGACGGTTGACGGTCGAGGTGCAACCAGCTAACAATCAATAAAGTATAAATAATTCATTGACAGCAATTTACAAGGATAGACGGTAAGTACTCAATAACCCACCCCTAACCCCTCCCTTAAAAAGGAGGGGAATCGTCTCGGTAACAACT
>JAYJMJ010295968.1:0-10388 GCA_036873875.1 Laminaria ephemera
TCTGGGCTACGGCGTGACGATCGGAACATGGCTTAACGGCGGTCAAAAACCGATCGACGTGACCTGTGTAACGACTTGCTCTCCGGGACTCGAAGTTGACGAGCACAGCGTTACGGTTGCGAGATACGAGCGTGGGCTTTCAAAATTCGAAACACGATGGGGCACTTTCTCAGATCCTTGGGTACACCAACCGCAGCCTAAATGCGGGTTCGTGGTGATGGGAACTCAGGGCACGATTTCAGCATACGACTACGAACCGTTTATCCGCGTTCAAACCAGGGATCAGCCACAAGGGTTCGAACACCCAGTAGAAATGCTCCCCGAGGGAGAGCGAAACGGAATCGAGTACTTGATCAGCCGTCTAGAGGCCGGTTCACCGATCGACGGTCCGGTTTCAATTGCGACTTCACGGATCGGACAGCAGATAATTGAAACTGCAATTCGAAGTGCTGAGCAAGGCAAAACTGTTGGCTTGATATCTTAAGTATTGCCTTGGTTTAGGAGCTGTCCTGAAATAAATCCGCGGCTTCGGTTGTTAACCGTACCGGATGCTGCCAGCTTCCGAGCAGTCTGGGAGAGGCTGAGATTTTTTTTCAGAATGAAAAACAATGTCGCTTTTCGCTCCGCGAAAGAACGTTTGGGGGCACGCTACTTTCGCGGAGCGAAAGGCGACTATCGAAAAAAATCACAGCCTGGGAGAGTCGTTTTAGGTAGTTGCCCCAAGTCGAGAAAATTGAGGCGCAAAAAAAAGGACACCCGAAGGTGTCCTTGATTCACAATGCCGGCTCGAAAGCTGTTGCTTAGAATCCTATCGCTTTTTGTGCGCAATTTGGCGGGGACGCTGTTGTGATGCACGCGTATCCTTTACCGGTCGTATCCGTCTTCGCCTTCGTCCTCATAACCCCGCAGGTCTCGCTTCTTTTTCTTCGGTCGTTTACCACGACCAAGGGATTGCGGTTCATCCGGCAGGAGCAGAAGATTTCGGTAAGTCGTGCGATCTTCCATATCGTTGCTGATTTGAAAGTTACCCGAAGCATCCATAATGAGGGCTTCGCTCGCAAGGCTATGACGCATTTTCTCGGCTCGAGGCAACTGCAACTCCGAACCACCGATTGCATCGACAACCACCTTCCCAGTTTTAATAGGAACCTTGTACTTGTCGTCGCCTTGAGCGACTTTCGAGTCGTTCTTGGTCAGATAGACTTTCCAAGTAATTGGATTGACGATGTGGGCAACGGTGTGAAAGTTCAACAACTCACCGCGACTAACCGATTGCTTGGTTGGAATCGCAGTTCCGTACTTGGCCGACCAGACCGAAGCCACGACTTCAGATTGTGGCTCGCCAGCTGGGAAAGCAATGTCCACTCCATCGACTTTTATGCGAACAGACCTGGGTGGCACGACGCGTCCGACAGCGACTTGAGAATTGTCCCGCGAAACATTAATTGCTGCGGGCTGACTCCACTCGGAAGGTCGAGCATGTCGCAGGTAAGAACGCTTAGCAGGCACTGGGATCGTTTCATACTCTTCGGTAACAACTACTTTTCCGTCGGCTCCTTTGACCTTCTTTGTACGAAGTTCAGAAACAGTGTATTTGACCTCATATGTCTTGGGATCTGGGTCCGAAGCAGTCGCTCGGTTAAGTCGTCGACGAACCAAAATGTCTTTCATTTTACTGGTAATTTCCTGCCACGTGAAAACCGGCTCACGATCCTCATCTGCAACTACTCCGACTCCAGCCCGACCTGGCGGCCGCCTCCTGTTGCCCATCCCTTCGTCTTCGTAGTCTTCGTCCATGCCGTCCTCGTAGTCGTCGCCTCCGCCAAAGTCCCGGCCACCGATGCCGCCACCACCTTGCTGATAAGAGGCGAACTCTCCGGTAAGGTCTTCATTGTTTGGATCGGCCATCCAAACCCTGACACGATATTCGTAAGTTGTGTTGGGCTTGAATTGAGGATCGATATCGAAAAAGCGAACCAGTTTGTATTGTTCAGTAGGCCGCTTGGCTTGCAGAGCTTCCATGTAGTCACTGAAGTCGCCACCGTTACGAGTTTGGTTAAACTCTTGATCGGCGACCATCGAGCCACCACCGCGGGAACCTCCGCGAGAACCACCTCTTCCTGATTGGCCGCCGCCATATCCGCTAGGAGGTCCACCTCTCGACATTCCTCGCCCTGGCATCCCTCGTCCCGGCGTCTGCCGGTTGCCAAATTGAGAAGCACCCGGTGTACCGTCGGCTTCGACTTCATCAACGAAAATTTTATCGCCTTCGATGGCTTCCATGGCCTCCACTTCTTCCAACTCAGGGAACTTTCTTGTCTTGCCAGCCAGTTTGGGATGGTTGACGTAGTGGAGATAATCAACCATCGCGACCGGTGGAATTGGCCCGGTAAGCACCGGATCGTAATTTTCTGGAGCTGTATTGTCAGGGGCGGTTGAATGAAACGACATTGGCATATTGTGCATCATCGGGTAGAGCGCTGGCAGCTTAAACTGAACCCACTCTGAGCGATCAACCCACTTGCCGCCTTTTTCGCGCCGTTGCACTTCGACATGTTGATAGGTCGGTTTATCTCGATCGGGAAAGTAGCCAATCGAACCGGCAAACCCATCGAAAGACTCAACCTGTTTCTTGATATCCAGCAAGGCTGTCACACAAACCACATCCATCAGGACCGCTTTACTCTTGCCTGCACTAATGCTCTGAGCCATCGGGTTTACGCCTAGCCACGTGTGCGAGTGGACCGTTTGGACTTGAGCACCGGCACCTTCTACCTCCGGTGGGAGCTCCTCTTCTTCCTCTTTCTTTTGACCACGACCACTTAGGCCCGAAGGGCCTCCATAGCCTTGCGAAGCACCGTAGTCTTCTTCGTCCTCGTACTCGGCCTCATACTCGTCTTCCATTTCATCTTCGTAGCCACCACGGTTGCCTCCTCCATACCCCGCGCTAATTTCGGGGGCACTGACCGGAGTCATGATGGAGTAGGGATCGACGAAACGGCCAGTCATCGTGATTAACAATGGCGCGGTCAAATGCTGAGCATGAAGATACTGCGGTGTCTCAAGAACAGGATCCATCCGAGCATCAAGTGTCTTTGCCGGAATGCCGCTGAAAGTATCGATCTTGAATGAACTAGCTTTAAGCTGCCCATCGGGTCCCGCGAAACTTTCAATTTCGCCCAGCACGTCCGTGCTGCCTTTGCGATAAGGCTTGATCGCATCCCAGACGGTTGGATTTTTGACATGCGTTTGAGCTCGATCGTTCATGGCGAGCAGATCGCTAGGAGACGCCTCATCAAACGGTTTTGCGCTCAGTCCCATCCACAAAAACAGCCCGAACAACGCAAGGCATAATCCGAGGATCAGTTTTTCTGTGTGATGCAGAAAAAAGTTCCCCATGGCTTGCTTACTCATACTTGGCTTCTTCATTTCACTCTCCGTTTGTTCCGTTTTTTGTTACGGCTTGCTTGCCACGGTCGTCTTTGGAACTGGTGGTAGACTTGGCTTCAAAATTTCGCGTCAAATGTATCTTCTTGGTCACGACTTGAGTCAGGACCGGTTTGGCTGCCTCGAATCAACGCTTGCTGCATCATTGGGATCTACGCCTTCGTCAACCAGTCCAGCGGCAGCGCGAAGCACTTTGGGACGAACGGGGTTGTAGATCTTTATGATTCCGTAAAACTCTACGTTCACGTCGTAGCTGGTTCGAGTCTCAACTGGAGTTGATGTCAGGACAGGACCGCCAGCCGCTCCGCCAAACATGCCAGAACCATAGCTCATTCTTCCCCTGGAGCCGCCAAGCCTAGCGTTGGAACCACCGAGGGCAATTTCTTCTCCCGGAATATGCCGGTTCCAACGGACTTGCTGAATCTCAAACGCAAACGGCGAATTAGCACAAGCCGCCATAAAGGTCGCAATCTCTGTTTCTTTCATTCGAACCGCGACACGGACCGGAACTCGTTTCGACACGATCATTTCCAAATCCTCTTCCGGTAATTCTCCCCCCAGCCCATCAGGAGATCCATCACCGTCGTAGTCTCCTTCGATAATCGCTTTGACTCTCGCGGCATCCAAAGGCTCAAAGTTGAGATCGACGTATCGTTGATCGTAAGGCGAAGTAAGAACAGCGCCTTCGCCCATCATACCCTCTCCATAACTATCTCCATAATCATCTCCATAATCCTCTTCCATTTCCATCTCCATCTCCATTTCGCCGTATTCGCCGGCGAGTGTCGGCATGCTAGAACCGAGGCGCGGATCAAAAGGCGTCAATTCACCAAGCTTTGGCCCAACATCACGACCCATGACAACATGATCCAACCGCTTGATCGTCGAGATATCATTGGCATCGGCGTCACCATTGACTTCGCGGACGATCCGAAAAATGGCTTCTAATAACCAGAGATCCTGCTGCAGCATGTAGCACTGCAACGGAGTCGGCGTGTTGGTAGCAAGCTGATTGTCGTCGCGACCTTTGAAACTGGTCATTTTGGTTTGCCAAAGCAGCTGATTGGTTTCGCTCCAAATGACGGCATAGCTGTTCATGTCGATCAGCTCACCAGTAAGTTCGTCGACAATGATGCCAGGAGCCTCAGGGGTGTTGGCCGCCCTGCCGCCCGGTCCACCACCGCCATAACCTCCACCACCGCCCATATCATCTTCATAGTCGTCATACCCGCCGCCTCCGCCGCCGCGACTCGCCTGAGCCGTTTGAGCCCCCGCGACCCTCTCGGCCTCAAGCCGTTCAGGATCGTAGTTCCAGCGTGTGCGAAGCAAATCGTCGCCGGTCAAAACGACCATCTGTTTTGGAATGTTCTTCGCGTACAGTTTAAGCAATGGACCAAGTGACCCGTCTCCCTGCAACCAAGTATCAGGGATCAATTCAGGTGGGTCGTAACGACTGAAAGTCGCCGCAAACCGTGGGCTTTCAATAATTTCGGAAGGCCACTTGAGGATCTTCTTTTGATCGTCGACTCGTTTTTCCCAAGCTTCAATGATCGAATCAACCGTCTGGCTCATTTCGACTTGAATGCCTTCTTCGGATTTAGTGTTGGGATGAGCAGGAGCACCTTCAACGCCCTCGGCAGACACTTGCTGAATGGACTTGGTGGCTGAAATCTTACTCTTGATTTTTTTGATGCCAGCGTCTGTGGCTTTATCGATCGAACCATTGACCCAGAACCATATTCCGATCATCAACAGGGACATAAAGAAACTCCCCAGCCAAAAACCGTTCTTTTTCATCCACCGAATTGCGCCACTGATTTGGTCCACAGTATTTTCCTCTCAAAAGAGATGGCTAACGTTGCTTGTGTCTTGTCTGTAAAAAATGTCAGGTTCGACTTCCACCAACAGGTGGTGCCTACCTGCTCTTGAGCTACTCTTGAGCTACTCTTGATCCGCAGGCTCGGTCTGTTCGACGGCTTCTTCTTCGACGGCATCAGCAGGAGCAGCATCGACGTCCTCTTCGCCACCCAACTCTGCTGCCGAAGCTGCCGCTTCTTTTTCCGCAGTTACTCTCGCATCTCGAGCATCAAGAATCTCTTGTTCGCTCCGCGGCGTCCAAGCCATCTGCACGACAAAGTTGTACTCGTTAGCAATGAAAGTCGTTTTGGCATCGTCTTCAGAAGACGCTCCAGTGGTGCCTTTTGGCCGGCCACCAAACGATGGACTTCCCATAGCAGGACCGCCTCTCCCACCTCCCCTTCCGCTCATCACTCCCGACATTCCACCTCCAGCAGACGCTGCGGTCGGATCGAAAATGATTGGTTTCGGCAAGATCTCAGAAGTGACCGTTACGGTAGGAAAGGACACACCAATGTCTTCATAAGTAAACGAGTCATCGGAAATTGGAAGCGTCACATTGGGAATCTTGGATTTCAAAGTCTTAATCAACGTGCGGACGAGATAAGCCTTACCCGCGTCAAGTTCAGCAAGCATTTTATTGCTGTTGTGAAAGTGATGGCCTTTGATTTCGATAACCCAACCTGACACCTCGGAAAAGGCACCCGTTCCCTCATCGTCGAAATCATCCGAGTCTTCCTCAGCCATTTCTTCCGCCGCTCCTACATCGGTTCCAGCGGCTTTGGCTGCCTCAAGTTCATCATCCTGAATCTTAAACATTCGTTCGTGGATTGGCTCAATATCAGTAAACCAGTCCTGCAAGCTCTTGTAGTACACCGACTCAACGTGATCGACATACAGCTCTTCACGATCATCAAATGGTACTGAGGCAGGATCCACCGTCGCTGCAGCACCTCCGGCTCTGAATTTTTCAATTCGAGCATCCTTTGGGAACGCCTGCGACAACGCAGAATAGAATTCGATCCAAGTCGATTTCCCCCTCGACGCCGCTGTCAGTTCGTCCGCGATCGTCGTCAATTTACCAAGCGTGGCCGTCATGGACTCATCGTTGGCAACATAACTGTTGCTCAACGATTGGGTTTGATCGACTTTGCTGATCGCGTCTTTCCAGTTCTTGCCCGAAGCGTCTGCATAAGCTTCGTTGGCTCGCCACCAAGCGTTGGTTTTGAAGAAGTAACCCAGCAACAAACCTAACGCCAAAGCACCAACGGCGGCCAATACCCAAGGCTTTTTGGCACGAATGATTCGCTCGACCACGATTTCCTGCGGCAGCAGATTCGTTTCGATCTTGCCTTTTTTCAAACCCTGAATGCAAAGCCCGTAGCAAGGAGCGTATGAAAGCAAGTTGTTCGAAAACGTTGGTTGAGTGACGACGTCGCCGCCTTTGAGTTTGTTGAAATCAGAGACCTTGGCGATATCAATCTCAAGTTGCTTGCCCAGAAACTGTCGAAGACCAGGAAGCTTTGCGGCGTTACCAAGCAAAACGATCTCAGAGATCACTGCGGATTTTTCATTGCTCTCGAAAAACGTCAGTGAGCGTTGGACTTCGTTGACCAAGTCGTTGAACACTGGACGCATCGCCTTGAAAATCGCTTTGGGACTTTCTGATTGGCGAGCGTTTCGCTTGAGATGCTCCGCTTTCGCCTGCGTGAGTTTCATTTCACGCGAAAGTTGTTTCGTAAAGTGATTACCACCGATCGGAATATTTCGAAGCCACAGCTTCATTCCATTGGTGACAATCAAGTCAGTCGTGTCGGTGCCCATCGACATGACGACCGTCGATTCGGGTGGATTCTCAGGATCAAAGTCCTCTGGATCCGGTAAGTCTTCAATGCGATCGTGGCACACTACATTGAAGATCGAAAGCGGCGAGAGCTGAACGATATCGACTTCAACATCAACGTCGTCGAACGGACGTAGCGCTCGGAATACGGCTTCACGCTTCATCGCGAACAAGCCGACTTCAGCGTCAACGGCTCGCCCGTCGACCACTGTTCCGCCTAGCTGTTGCCAATCCCAGATCACGTCTTCGATTGGGAACGGAATCTGCTGCTTGACTTCGTACTTGACGATGTCAGGAAGCGTCTTCATCTCGACCGGTGGTGGCTTGAAAAATCGCGAGAGCCCTGCCTGTCCGGAAACGCTAATCGCAACTCGATCGCCAGCGACATTGTTTCGGGAGAGAAACTGCTCAAGAGCTTCCTTGACCAACTCTTCCGGATCGGCTTCCGGTTGGCTGAGGATCTTCGGATACTCAATGAAGTCATACTTGTCCGCAATGACGGTTTCGCCGTCTGCGTCCATGGTGCAGCGAAGTGCTTTCAAAGCACACTGACCAATATCGATACCCCAAACGGCATTTGTTTTTGCCATCTTTTACGCCTATCCCTAGAACTGCATGAAACTCACTTCAAACGCGCAATCGAGCGCCGACTAACGAACGATCAACACCCAGTATACGTTGAATCTGGGTAGTTCGTTAACCTAGTTTGGGCCGAGTTCAGCAGCAGGAAGTAGTCGTGAACAAAGAAGAGGGACAATGCTGTCCCGAATCCCTAACGTCTCAGTGATAATCTACCCTCGAAACTACCCAAAAGTCAAATTTTCCATCGAAATACCAGCGGTTTTGCACCTCTGGGAGCCAATTAGATTGATCGGGGGAAACTCGCCAGTGAGTTTGGTTTTTCGCCCACTATGAACGACTTTCGGAAACTCGGACGATTCGGGTTAAAGTACTTTTGCAGATTTCGCGACTGCATTGTGTTCGTTCCGACGATTCTGGACATCTAGTTCCGCTCAGCGGAGAACGATTTTGGTATCTTCAAAGCGATCTAGGTTCTTCTATTTTGTTTCTCGTGACACTGATTGATGTTTACGGAGACGAAGGTTGCTCTGGTTTCATGGCTTGGCCGTTGCCCTTTGGGGTTGTCAATGAGTGGCAACCCGGCCCGCAAGCGAGGCTCGTGACGACAGACTGGCGCCTCGCTAACGCGTCGGGTTACCAATGCGGCTTTGCGTGCAATTCCTTGAGTATTAAGAGAAGGTTCTTCAAGAGTTTTGACGGCTCTTCATTGATGGATTGGTAGTGGACTGCTTCAGCCGTTTTGGCGTTAGCCACGGTTGCTCAACAATTAACCGGGGCTAACGCCCAAACGGCTCAACAATGGAGTCACTAAGTTTCCGGAAGAACCTAAAAACAATCCCAACAGGCACAAAGAACTTCAACTCAGCAATGCATAAGTACTCGAAACTATTGGTCGTCCTACCTTGCCATTCGCTTGAGGACTTCCCAATCCACCATCGCGGCGACGAGGCGGCCGATCTGCTGGCCAACTGGACTGCGCTTTGGCATCCAGCGTTGATCGCAAGCTGCTCCGCCAAACCCGATTGGCATCAAGCCGACAATCCCGAATGTAGTTACGGCGACAACTCTGACCCTGCAGACGTATTGGGCGAAATCGGATCTGAGCCGACCAACGGAGTTTTCTTGGCTTTGGTTCCCCTCGTCGCCCAGTCCACCATCGACTCGGAGTTGCTAACAAATTTTTATTCGAACGACGCGGTCGTCATCAACTCGGACGCATCCAAGCCAAAATCAAGAAACGAAATCGTCGATCTTGCGCTGCAAGCCAATCCGCACGCCAACGAGTTGGCAGCGAAAGTCGATCCAGAGATCGCTCAAGATTTTCACGCTTTGGGCTATGCATTTCTCCAAGTCCAGATCATGACAAGGCAACTTCGCTATTCGAGCAACCTCGACGAAGCATTTTTCTCCGAGACGGTTGCCAACTCTGCCAAGTTCGCAACCCAAGGCGACCATGAACAAGCCAGAGCCGGTTTGACAAAGTGTTTTGACATTCTGCTTGAAGAGAAGAACGCCTATTACCCTGTCGAACACGAATTGATCGACGTTGTTTTGACGGCGAATACAACGCTTGGTAAATCACTTCGCCGCCAGCTCGATCAAAACCATGCGTTCAACGTGCTGATCACGGGCGACAATGCGGAAGTGCTTTCGGCCGACCAACCTGAGTCGTTTGCCAAGTTGAAAGCACGAATCAACCAAGATTCGTTGGAACCGGCAACCGAAGCATCCAACGAACCTCAAGGCACGGAAGGCGTGGCAGCAGAAAGCGTCACAATTATCGGCGGGCTTCAAGACGAGCTTCCCGCTCCGCTCGTTTCGACTGAATCGCTAATCAATCAATTGGAACGCGGGCGTTCGACGATCCAAGAACTGCTTGGCGTCCAGCCGGAAGTGTTTATGCGTCGGCGATTCGGATTGACCCCTTCGACGCCAGGAGTTCTTGAGCAGTTTGACTTTACCGGTGCGATCCATGCGACGCTTGACGACGGCAAGTTCCCTGCCTGCTCGGGAGCCAACATTCGCTGGACCGGAAACGACGACCGCTCGATTTTAGCGTTTGGCGATGCTCCTCTGAGCGCCGCTGACGAAGGATCGTTCGTCGGATTTGGCGTCAAGCTCGGAGAGGCAATCGATTCAGCTCACATAGCGGCAGCCATGTTCTGCCATTGGCCTGGCAAAACATCCCAGTCATTCCAAGACATTTTGCGAATCACAGAGTACGGGCCCTTGTTCGGCTCGTTCGTCAACGTCGAAGACTATTTCGAATCGGTTTATGACCCAGGTTACGGCGACACGTTTACGAGCGATGAATACCGCGCTCCATACTTGAAGCAAGCCGTCGAGCGCGGCACGCCCAATCCAATTTCGTCTGTTACAAAATACTGGAACCGTTTTTACAAGCTCAACAGCGCCCGTGCATTGCTTACCCAGCTTTGCGCGAAAACAGGAATCGACTTTGCAAACGTCAAAGAGATCCAAGACCGACTGGCCCAACTTCAATCTGAAACTGAATCCAAACTCAACCACGACACCGACGACGATTCAATTGACCGGCGGATTGATGAGTTGATTGATCAATTGAAATCCAATTGGCCTAGCCCCCAAACCTCTCCCACACCGAAAACTGGCGGGCAAGTAAAAAAGTCGTCGAAGCGCT